>CM028330.1:45386396-45531396 GCA_016647705.1 Eucommia ulmoides
ACAAGTTGTGGCATCTGGTCATCATCACTCTCACTTTTGGTTTCCACATCTCTATCAACACGTGGAATTATGGTCCTCTTATTTGGGCATTGTGAGGTTATGTGACCTATTCTCAAACAACGAAAACATTTAATATCACAGTTATGAGTTTGGGTTTTGGTTTTACCTTTGTTGGCAATGGGAACATCATCTCTCCTTCTTGGGGGTTCGGTTTTGGACTTTGAAACAGCCCCTTCGTCCTTCCTCCCATTTGGCCTCCATGAATTAGAGGAGCTTGAATTTTGAAATGACCGAGTTCCTTTCCTTTTAAACTGTCGTTCCACTTTTATGGCCATGTGAACCATGTCCTCCAACTCCACGTAATGTTGCAACTCCACCACGTTGGCAATGTCCTGATTCAGCCCATTCAAGAACCTTGCCGTGGTAGCTTCTCTATCCTCCTCGACATTAGCCCGGATCATAGTGACCTCCATCTCCTTGTAGTAATCATCCACGCTCCGATAGCCTTGTGTAAGGCTTTGTAATTTCTGATACAAGTCCCTATAATAGTAACTAGGGACAAACCGCCTCCTCATGATGTCCTTCATTTACTCCCACGTCACGATAGGCCTATCATGGTTCTTTCTCCTATTTATCACAAGTTGATCCCACCATGTTATAGCTTAGTCAATAAACTCAATTACAACGAGTTTTGCCTTTTCCTCCTCGAAGTAGTTGTGGCACTCAAAGATCAACTCTACCTTCTTCTCCCACTCCAAGTATGTTTCAGGATCATTTTTCCCTTGGAATGAGGATATCTTCACCTTGATGCTTTCTAAATTATTATCAATCCGCTCCCCAAGTCTATCTCATCTATTCCCATGTCCACTTCCAAATCTGCCCAAACTTGCATTAGAGGCACGATCGTCTTCATCTAGGTCATCCCTATAATCATCTTCATACTCGAACCGAGGCTAATTCCTCTCTCTTCGTTGCACATTAAGAGCTCTCGGTGGCTGCCCCTTTTGTGCGTTAGACTCAACTTTGTCAAGTCGCTCATGCACTTCATCAAACCGCAAGTTCAACTGTTGAAACTTTTGCTTCAAGGCCTTATAGAAAACTTTTGCGTCCATTATGTCCATCCTTTCATGTGCTTTATTGGACGAGCCTTTGTTTATTTCTCGAGATATGTTTAGTAACCTGCAAAAAAAAGTTAGCAAATCTCACAAACACTCGTTTACGTATTTGCACTCAAACTATGTCACTCCACTCGTGTATCACTCAAATTCGACTTTTACCCTCTTATAAGCTCACACTCTCTTGCCTTTTTCCAATCTTTAGTTCTCCCTTTTAGTTCTTTATTAAATTTATCCAATCTCAATCAAAAAATTTCTTGTAACAATCCACTCAACAATTTGATTCACTAAGAATGAGATTTTAGGAACGAAACAAAAGGAACAAGAAGAGCACAAAGAAAAGTTTATGGAATAGAACATGAAGAAATTATTTTCAATTTTTGTTGGGGGGGCTGCTGAATTTTCTCTTCTTTTTCTTTTTTTTTTTTTGAAAAGCAGCAACTTTAAATCGAGATTTGAAGAAGCACAATATTTAAACGAAAAATATGATCAGAACATAGATGCACCGCGATTTTTTTTTTCAAGATTGGACTAGATTTGAATTAGAACGAAAAGAAAAAAAAACGCAATAGATCTGATGATATAATTTGATTAAGAAAAAAAAATTTATGAAGGAATAGATATGGAAGAACGAAAAAGAAAAAGGATAGATGAAACCTGATTTAGACCTTGCTCTGATACCAAATGATGCGAACCTCACCAAGGATTAGTGAGACCCGAAACCAACTTAGGGTTTCTTCGCGAAGATCGAAACTAAATCAGATTTTGAGCAAACTAAAAATACGAAAATTGAAAGATAGATTATCTTGACCCAACGTTTATGAACAAAATGCGAACCAATGGTATAATGATCTTGACCCAATGATTATACTGAATCACAAACCAAAGATATAAGTTTGAACGTCACAAGAAACTCTTGATAAATTCAGGGAAAGTTCTCTGAAAAACTAAAGAGAAAAACTCTCACAATTTTATTAATAAAAAATACTGTATTGTTTTCCATGTGATACAAGTCTCTTAAATAGATAAAAGAAAAAATCCTAGTTAGTGAATAATGCAACCGTGAACAGTGTCGGAGAACAGTACATGAATAGTGGTGGCCACAATAGAACTTACAGAAAACCCTAGAGGACTAAGGAATCCTAGAGAAATAAGGAAACCGCATTCTTAATCTGAAAAGGAAATAACTAATTCTTAATCTAAAAAGAAAAAGGCTAAATTGGCATTCTTACCTTACAAATTATCAAATAAATAACTAAATTAAAAATAAAACACTAATAAATAAAATAAATATGCTGAGAATTTCGTGGTCCACAAGACTTGGTCCATTTGAGTTCATGTCTAAACATATTCACTTACTTTAATGAGATGGATTAGGTCCTGATCGTCATTTGGGCCTAATTTTGGCTTTATTGTGTTCAATTCAACCCAAAGCTCTTGAATTAGCCCATTAAGCACTTCTTTAATCTTATTGGATCTTGCCCTAGTAATGGGCCCACTCGGAACATGCAATGTCTCGTTTGATGTTGCTTGTTGGTTCTCATCAGTAGTGATAAAAAAAATTAAATAATTAATTTATCAATCAAATATATCACCAATTATTATCCTGATTAAGAGCGAAAACATGATAAATCTTGATTTGGTAAGTTACTTTTACCCACATCTAGTCCCTCGAGCTCCATAGGGATTTCGCAATCCACTAACCTTGATTCTTTTCCTACGTAGGAACTAAACTCTTACAAAAAAAAATTTCACAGGCTAAAGACTTACCTAATTGTTTTCCCAAGCTTAGAATCAAATCTTTACACTTTTTTCCTTTTCAGACTCAGGAAGAACCCGATCTTTTTACCAGGTTAAATATTAACATTATTCTATTATGGAAAAAATCAAAACCTAATCATTTTCACAGGATAAAGATCAAACTTATCTACTCTGATTAAACATCGTCCCAATATTTCTAATCCACTCTCACTCACAAATAAAAAAAAAAATTAGCAGTTTCTTCTCACATAAGTTTTTACCACCTTAATACAAAATATGCTTAATTACTATGTGATAGAATTATGTGAGAAAACAAATTTGATTTAACTCAATTAATACACATAATAATATGTATCAGAATTTGCAGGCAAAAATCATTTTTTAAGATATGCTAGGTATTCAAACTAGAAAACGATTTTTCAATCACAAATATTCCAACTTACCAATTAGATCATATAAGAAAAGCACATAAATTAACTTGGAAATATCTCACAGTGATTTCTTGAAAATAGATAAGATAGATCAGTGTAGTACAAAACTGGTGATGCAAACTTTTGTGCGTTTCGATCAAGAACACTTTCGGAATCACTCTTTCAAAACTATTCCAACAAAATCACACTCTCTTTTAAGCAAAGACTGATTTAAATTCTTTGTTCTTGATTGCTTAATCAAAATTCGCAGGTCTTATTATAAAGATTTCAAATAATGCCTATAACGGTTATTTTTTAAAACATAAAATCATAAATGACACTTAAAGACCCCATACATAATAAACTTTCAAAATAGATATCTTTCATTTAAAAGAAATCTTTGAAAAGCTCAATTTGGTCTCCAAAATTTCTTTGATTCAAAATCCTTTAATTTAGAAAGTAGTTTTACCCATTTAACTCATAGAATCAATTAATATAAGAACCAATTAATAGGATCTTTAAAATATGTGATCTACATTTAAACATACTAAAATCCCCTTAAAATCTGATTTCCCAACGTTTAAAACCATAGAATTTGGGTAGAAGACACGAAATTGAAACAGTTAAAGTTGACTGAATCAACCTCTGTTAGTCGACCGCCCATATGTTGGTTGACCGGCCATCTGCAATGGTTGTAATTCAGAGGTCGATTGATTTGGCCAGTAGCTTCTTTCCACATTTTCTTTCAAGCTACTGTTTTTGTTAGTCGACCGACCTTTTTTGTCGGTTGACCGTTCTGGACAATAGATCCCTTCAATATTTTCTTTCAAGCTACTGTTTATGTTAGTCGATCGTGCTTTTTCATCGGTTGACCGAAGTGACCAGAATCTTCTTATTTCTTGTGTTTAAAAATATTTTTTCGATTTAACACTTTATAAAAAAAACCTCTTCATGATTTAACACTTTATGAAAATTATTTAGGATCTTGAATTTATCAATTCTGACAATAACAAACACAAGTTACTCAATTTAAAGTGTCGTGTGTGATCCTCATCGAGTTGCATTAAGAGCATAAGAGTATTAAGTTTTTTACCTAAGAATACAAAAAATCTTCAATACTTCACAAATTTCTTAAACTTTTTCGTTTGCAACCATCTTGAATATTGTATTGTAAATCTTTAAGGATCAATATCTATTGGTGTATAAAATTGGTACACTTCTTGAGTATGATCCAATCTAGTGACAGGAGTCCTTTTGCTGAGGTGGAGTCGGCGGTTGAAAATTTCTCGCGTGAGGTATACTAGGTTATAAGAGAACTGACCTGCTGTGTCTAGAGTCTTGCTCATCAGGGAGTGGTACCTACAAAAGGCTCGATCCAGGATTTGTCTCTACGAAACCCCTCCGGTGTGAGAATAAGAGTTCAGAGAGAAGAGGTACATAAATGCGTCAAGTAAGCAAATAAACTCAAAGCATTCACGAGTTAAAAATAAAGTGTACCTGGGGCTTGCATAGCCCCTGGTATATATAGGTGTCGGAGATGATTAGTCAGGCCTAAACACGGTTGCTTAGGTGAAACCATGTGTTTAACTAATAATCCGGGGCATTTAGGAAATATCACTAGGCTTGGGCTTGGGCTTGTGGGCCCATTGGCAAAGTCTGCGGACTTCTGTTAGGCCTGTGATGGTAAGTGCGTGGAGGAGAGTGGAGATTCGTAGAGTCCTAGAGGAGAAGCGAGCTGGAATGGGGAGTCGGTTGAGGTGAACGGCTAAGTCCTTGAAGTTGACCGTTTAGGGCACGACGTAGAGCTAAGGGCGGCAAGTCTCTGCGAGGCACCTTGCTCCTCCCTGGGTGCAAAGAATATTTCAGGGAGGAGCCGTGGTCGGTGTATGGTCCAGTGTGGTGCTGCAGATTCCGAAATGCGTCTATGTCACTACGAGAATGGATACGTGACTGAGTCTCAGGTATTGACTCAGTGGTGCTCGAAAATACCCTCATCAATATTGTTTTCGATTCAAATATTTTTTTATTTGAACAAATGAAACTCTAATCTGAAATCACTTAATAATCACATTAATTCCATAAAATTTCACAGTTCAATTGTCCATCAAAACATTTAGAGTCAACACTACATATGATAATGAAAATATTTATCCTACTCCATCGTATCCGCCAATTGGGTAGATCAATATTCAGATATCTACCTGTTAAAGGATTGTTAGTGCTATAATGAAATCTCGAGCCCAAACCTATATCAAAATTATTATGAGTTTCAAACACCGTATCCTTCCCAAACTTCATGATATACTTCTGATTTTGAGAAAAAGATGTTAGGTATTGTTAAGGCACAAATAATCTATCTTTTTCTCCCCTCAAGCCTCACAATATTCACTCGGTGTTGAGGAAAAAGTATTAAATATTCTTAAAACCATATAGTTTGAGTCCCAACATTTTCACTCCCAAGTCCAATGTCTGCAATCTCAATTAGCAGAACTTAATGACATATTCACTAAGTTAGAGTTGGAAGCATCACTAAGTTTGTCCACGACCAATCTTGATGGACAGACTTTGGTAAAGAATCAGGATGAATCTATCACGACTTTTAGAGTTGGATATGAGGTAAAACAAAATTAGTAGGGTTATGAGAGTGATGATGAATGGACGTACGTAGGATGTAATAATATGGAAGAAGTCATGTTAGAAAATCATAAGGAAGACTAAATCAAAGTATTAGACACACATTTAGGGATTATTCAAACACCCATTGTACCCGGAATATCACATCCCAAAATCAAGGGAGATATACTTGATGTGGTAGACTAACCGTCAACCCCAATTGGGAAAAAATCTTGACATGTCTTACTGAGAGGACAACCAAGAAAGTCTCTTAGGAAAGAGATGGGATGTGATCCCGAGAAGATACTTATAAAGGGTGACTGAACAAAAAATAATAATAAAATAAAATAAAAAGGAAAAAAGTTATTAAAAAATAAAAATAAAATAAAATTTATTATAGAACTAAAGGACATCCATACTATGCCGAATCTCATGCCTTTTGTTCCATATGTGCATATTTCATAGGTTTGGAGACAATTCAAGGAATTTCTACAAGCAAGTCTTGTTCCCTCACTGAGATTCTCTTCGTTCTTTACGTTGAGGACAATGCTAAAACTAAGCGTGGGGGAGGGTTATCTAATATTGGTAATCAATGAAAAATATGCACTTTGTGTTGTGTTTGGGAATATGTTATTAGTGGACCCATGTGGATCTTTAGTAATGAAATTGTTATGTATGAAAGTTGCACTATTGTTCATGCACCCTAATTTTAAGTGTGGTAATCTTAGCTCATGTTAGCAAATTATGAATAACAATTAAAAATAGGAACTCTGTTCTTCTATCTAATTATATATATATATATGGTCCTGCAGGTTGTTGTTGTTATTGTTGTTGATGATGATGATGATTATCATCATAATATGGTGGTTTACACCACGTGTTGGCTCCTATCATTGGAGATATTGAATGACCCTAACACTGATGACAACATTAAATTGTACAGTTGTATAGGTAACGGTACCGTTATAATTCCCGATCGTGAGGTGAAACGATCCTATGACTAGTAGGGAAGTATGTTTCTAGTATTTTATTATATAAAATGTGATTTGATTGGTTGATTTATATTTAGTTGCTATATCTTGATGATATCTTTGAGTTTAATACGGTTCAGTGTTGTTATATTCTATTTTGGAAAGTGGATTCTGACAAATGTACTTGATCTATAAACTGTTTTTATATTATAAAGACAGTACATTAATAAAATATTTTATCTTAGATACCTCAGCTAGAAACGGGTCCACTATTAGCGATAGATAGAGTCAGAGGGTGGTATCATTTTTTTTTAGGTTGACAGGATAGGTGTGAATCACAGAGGGTTTGGTTTTTGTAATTTTGTAATGGAATAGTTAGTTTTGTATAACCACTTAACTTTAAGTTGGTAAAATATTTATATATACATTTTCAAATCTATGTTAGTAAATAGTTTATATATATACTTGTGGTTGGTCGGGGTAATATAGGGATAATATCAAGTCGAGGTTACACTTGGCCTCGGGCTTTGGGGCCCGGGTGGGGTGTGACACCTTATTTTCAACAATGATAATATCTAATTATTAGAATATCTCTTAAAATGATTATTATAATTTGTTATCTGTACTGGTGCATTATTAGAATGTCTATTGGTTTTTCAGAATTTTAGAATTTTTCAACAGTTTCTTTAAGCTCCTTTTGAGTATGTTCAAGCGTGCGTTCCATAACACCAATATTCACTTGAAGACCAATATTTTTCTTGTTGATAAAGCCAAAATCATTTATTAAAATTCAATAATCATTTTCAACTGAATGAATTTTCAAACGTGCTCTATCGAGTTCACACCTTGAATTTTCCAACTCAACATTTAAAGCCTCATTTAATTTATCAAGATTTCAAAAAACTTCAATTCCTTGTTTTGAAGACTTGAAACATCATTTTCAGAAAAGAATTTTATTCTTCAAATAATTCAATTTTATCAAGCAAGTTGCTTATCTCGGAAAGAGCTAATCTACTTCTGATATTAATTATTGCCCCAAAGATTTATCCAAAAAATGGGTGAATTGAGTAGTTAAAAATTTAACAAACAATTTCAATTCTCCTAACTAGTTATTATCTTGTTACCAAGAGGAAACGTGAAGTATTAGATGCACAACCAAATAAATAAGAGAGAGAGAGAAATTCACACACAGATTTATAGTGGTTCGACAAGCTATTCTTGCCTACGTCCACTCTCCTGAGCTCTCACAAGGAATTCACAATTAACTATCACACTTGATCCTTTTCCCAGGTAAGAACGAAACCTTTACAATAATTCTTTTTTCAGACTCAGAATTAAACATTTATCCCTAATTAGACAAGGTCCCGTTATGCCCAATCAAACTCTCACAGTTATGCCAGCTATGCTTTGGTCCAAGTTACAACTTACTAGACCAATGACTTTTAGGTCTAAGTTACCACTCTAAAAAAAGCAATAATAATAATAAAATAAAATAAAATTATTTGTTTATTCTCACATGAGCTTCTATCAGCTCAGTTCAAAATAAACTCAATTAATGACCTAATATTAGTGATAGAAATGTATATATCACGTAAAGCACAACAATTTTGAGTAAGTAAATATAGCAAAAACGATTTCACCAATATTTCCTTAAGAAAGATGTAAGCAAAATCAAACTCGGTTTTTCGCAAAGAAGACCTTTTTTTTATTAAGAATCTTTCAAAAAAATTCTCTAAAAATATTTATTTCAAATTATATAATCTATCTTTTTTTAAATCTTAAATAATTTTGTATTCTTGATGATTTGAAAAGAGAAAAACGCAACTCTATATATAGGGATTTCAAAGATAGCCTATAACGGCTATATTTTAAAAGTTATATCCAAAAATAACATATATAGACCCTATCTATAGATCTAAAATTCAATAACCAGTTTTGACAACACTTTTAAAATACTCAATTTAGTCCAAAAAAATGATTTGATTTAAAACAGAAAATGACAAAAAAAAAAAAAAATTCCAATATAAATCACAAAATTAGAAAATATATGGACTAAATAATAAGATCTTCAAAATATATAAGAAATCTTTAAAAAATCATTCAAAACCATTAAAATGTAATTTTCCAACATTCAAAAGCTTAAAAAATGGTTGGAAGATCTTTAAAAATCGTGCTGGTCAAAACAGAAAAAAGAATAGATCGGTCAACTAGTTTCTAGGTCAGTCGACAGTTTAGGCTCTTATGTCTATATTTCTAATCATTGCAACAAAAGTCAGTCAGTCGATCGATTAGTTGACCAATTTAGAATTTGAATCTCCAATTCAATCGTCTGTCGACCGAAATGGCTAAAAGCCCAATTTTTGGTATCATGTATCTCGTGGTCGACCGTTTGAGAGGTCAGTCGACTGAAATGGTCATTTTTCACAATTTCAACATTTTCAAACAATTCTTGATCAAATACTTATAAAAACTCTTTTCATAACATCAAATTTATTACTTCCAACCACTTTAAAAATTATTTATGTTAATTTCATGTATCGTACATAATCCTAATCGAGTTGCATTAAGAGTTTAGAAGAATTGAATTATTTTTACCTAACAACACAAAATTATTCTTTTTAAAAAAAAAAACTTCTATATCTTCATTGTCCGTTCTCATAAAAATAATCTATTTCTCATTCAAGCACTGAAACTAAAGTCTATAATCAATAAAATTATTAATTCGTTAAAACATTTAAATTAATTGGTTCATCAAAACATCTAGAGTCAACAACAAATATAATTAAATTGCATTTAATTAAATTATACATTTTTCAATACTTCAGTCTCAAAACTGGTAGTTCTCGAAGCGTGATCTGAGAAGACTTTCCAAGAACAATTGGACACAATCAGGAACAATGAGAAGGCTTTCCAAGAACAATTGGACACAATCAGGAACAAATATCTAAGAACGGTTCTTTTAGAAGTAATACAATTGCATTGCCTCTAATAATATCCACAGAAAATACTCAAAGAAAGAAGTTTTCTTGGAATTTTTAAAAATATGATTCTAATTCCAAGGTAGAATAGTTTTGATATGAATTTGGGTGACAGTAAAATTCAAATCAGTAATGCAGATACTGAAAACAAAAAATCTCAAAGGCAGAAAAGGAAACATGACCAAATTAGAATGCAATCACCTTCGAATTTCATCCGTAGGATAGTAAGATTTTTAATTTAAAAAGTTTAAGGCTAAATTAATAATAATAATAATAATAATTTAAAAGATTGAGGGTGTGTGTGACAAGTTTGGTAAAATTCTATTTCTCCAAGTTGGAAGTGCCAAGGGTCTAATTGGAAATCCATTCCTTATGACAGTCTTTATCATCGATTTCACTACATTAAAAATATGATCGCTCAATTTGAATTAGAAAAGTTATACCAGCGAAGTGTAATTTTTTAAAACTATAGACATTTGATTCGAAAAGAAGTGAATAATCCCTTGACATCAACAGAATGTGAAGACATAAATCTCATTGTCTATTTTAACAACCGAAAATAAAAAATAAAAAAAAAAATAAAAAACTTAAAAATAACTACATATTTTAGTAAAATCGAAAGTACAAACCAACATAAAATTGACATAAACTTAAAACAATCCTACAAAAAGTTAAAGACCAGTCTAGCCTATATATAGAAACCAAAGATTAAATTTAAACTCGAGTAGAAAGGCACATCTACAATCAGGAACACCTCTCTCCGGGTAAATCAAAATTTCCTCAACCAAAACTCAGTCTACGTCTCCCAAACCAACCAAAAAAAAAACAAAAAGGAAATTAACACAATAAAGAGGCAAAGAAAACCTGGAGCCACATCTTCGTCGTTTAAGCACAGAACTGTAGAAGCCCCCACCACACAGTAATCAATCGCTGGGACGATAAAAACTTAATCTTCATCCATCCCAGCAGCAGCAGCAGCTTGATCTCTCCTAGGGCCACCAGCTGGTTTTGCCATTATAATCTGACAAAATAAAAGCCATCCGTATTCAATTTTATGATAATTGAAATGCCAACAATATGGGTAAATAAAAGAAAGACATAACAATATGGATAAAATTATAAAATCAGCCACCAGCAATGATGCTACTTTATAGTAACCACATCAACATATTTAGGAACTAAAAACCTATTCTATAAATCATGACATATTTTACATTTAAGACATTTTTTTACCATTGGATGGTTAGAGGCATTGTCCAATCATTGATTTAAATTTTGTTGGGAAACTAAATAACAAATTCTCAACAAAACGTCCATAATTAACAAACCGTTGACTTAGATTTTCTTGAGAAACTAAATAGCAAACTCAATATGTAATTGAACTAACTATATTCACAGGGGTAGGGGTATATATACTAGTATGTATATGTGGAGGCATTATATCTTTTTGTGATACCATCTGATACAACTACATGCATGCCAGTGGCCAATAATAAACAAGCTAATTCAAAACACCAGCCTGACCTTAATACAAGTAAAATTTTCAGGTTACAATAACCCAATATCTAAGAGGTCGAGTTTATCTAGAGATTTACCACACCTGTAAGCCACTAAAGTTTCATCTCCTACATGAACCTTTTCGACCAAGAAGCTAAAGTAAAATTCTCCAACATCTCCTAGTGCACAACAAGAGAGAGCAAGGGCTCAACTGCTTGATGATGGACATGGTTTTTGAGTTAGCTCTGTTGAGGAACCCCCACCCCCTCCCCTTCCCCAACACAGCAAACCCCCTTTTCACCAGACGTTCCACCCTTAAATCCCAAGAAGACAAAGAAGGAAGAATTAGGTCACCAGCAGACAACCTGTTTGTCGGGCCACTAGTGACTTTCGCCGATGACTAAAATGATGTCCAGAGGGATAGAGGGGAACATCCATGTTCACTAAAACTGAACAGCATGTCTAAAATTAATACTTTTCTGAAAGAAAAAAGTAAAAGGTGCATGCTTGGGGAAATGAAGGTGTACAATTACCAAAACCATGGCTCTAGGATTCCAGGAAAAGAAGAAAGCCATAGATCATTGAAAGCATTGTACATGGCAATAAATAATCATCAGCACTGAAGTGTTGTTTTTAGTTTTTCCTCAAGCACGAAACATCAATAAGAGCACTTGTATTCTAAGATGCTAAAAGCTTTTACTTTCATCATCTCTTTTACATTTATGTATAATGCAGAAAGTTTCCTTGCTTGCAATAATCAGCACTCTTCAACTATTCATTAGATATATCTCAAGCCTCGACTGTCATTCTAGCAACGCCAATAAAGACCCACTCAGTACTGAGGAGTTTTATATGCTATAGTTTAAAAGCTTTCGAGACTACATATAACTTAAGTCTCCTTTCTCAATTCCCTTTCATGCTAAAACAATTTTCCTACCTGATTTTACAATTTTCAAATATCCTTTATTTTTAATTTGTTTGCTAAGTCCAAATGTTTTCTATACCTACAAAAGTCTTGTTAGATAAAAACTCTACACTCTACTGTCTCCAGGCTCTGCATCAAGTTCCAACCTTCTCAATGAAGACCCAACTGCACGAAGAACAGGACAAATTTTGTCCTTTCAAAAGTGAATGACATCCTGACTTTTGCCTTTTAATTCAAGGCCAGATTTTGGCTTCGCCTAATTATCTTACTGCCAATTTATTAGTCTAAGTGATAAAAATGCTCCACCTATACTTTCTACATTGCAAACAGAGGTAAGTTAGTGACGTATGGTTCCTTTTACCTGTTCGTTTAGCCGTTAACATTCTATAAAAAATGTCAATTAAGATTTTTTACTCAATAATTTTCTACTGTAAATAAGCTAAATTACTAAATCAATAGACTTGTGACATTAGTAAGACCAAATACTCTAAGTCGCTAATATCAGCAGCAAAACAGCATTTTTTGTAAGCCAGCTTCACATGATGGCTGATGGAATGTATATTTTGCAAGTAGAATGGTTGACGACTAAAATTAAACACAGGCCTATAAGAAAATCAATTTGCTTACACCACTGCAGTGAGAACCATGTAGTTAACAACTGATAGTTAATTACCTGATCTACCCGTAGTACAGTGCAGGCAGCATCAGCAGCATATTTGAGAGCGAAAAATCTGCAGGGGAATGTAATAGATATTGTCAAGATGAAGTGGTGCTGATTGACAACCCAAGTCATAGGAGAATCTAGATCATAGATGACTAATCATTTGACAAATGATTATGTCAGAGAACAGCTAGGATGGCCAATTCAGACCTTAAAGAATTTAGAGGCTAATACTAATAAGCCTGTAATAATTTCAAGATATCGTTTTAGGAATTATATCATAAGCAGGAAGGGAAGTGCATGGTTCTACATATTTCTTTTTCTTCTAGTAGTGGAATTTACTGTCTTCTACAGAAGTCTAAATTTGATAACAAAACTAAATGCAGGAATACTTCACAGCCTAAGTTGAAAAGGCAGCTTACTTGGTGACATGAAGGTCCCAAATGTTCAAGGTAGAGGCATCTTTGCCGACACCTTCCTCCAAGTCGATCCCAACTTTGGCATTTCCAGAAGCATGCTCAGCATATAGAGAAGATATGATTTCCATTGAATTAAGCCCAGCATTTTCAGCCAAAGTTTTAGGCACCATCTCAAAGCTCTCGGCAAACTTTGCGATAGCATACTGATCCAATCTGCAATACAAAGATAATTGCATCAAAATCAAGTCACGGCATCACGCTTCATCAAGTCACCGAGCCCGTGAATATCTATTAACAACAGAGAGCGAAACAAGGCAAAATGATTATATATTCCAAGAATTTCTAAGCAGTGTCAATTAAGTTGCTAATATCAGATAAAAGTTTACAATTATTAGGACAGCAAATCCACATGAGCCACCATAAGCACTCAAATCGATATCATACATGTACCTCTTTCTCATACCCATGATACATATGTCAAGCAAACTGTCTTGGGATACAAATCATACAATATAAAGGTAAAACGTTTGGAATTTTATTGAACAAGCCAAATGTCAAACAGAATGAGTAACACCACCAGCACCAATAAATTAGAACACAAAATTGGCTGCTAGTCTAAGAGTATTTGTGTAATTTTGATGGTAACAAGTGTTAACATAATTCTACACTAAATTTTTATGCATACATATGTATATATACAATTATACATATATATATTTGTAAAGATATAGAGAGGTACAAAAGAAAATCCATTCAAGATTGCAACATCAGGAGCATAGGAAGCACGGTTACGGATAGGTGTTGTATCCGCCACCATACAAACATATGTTTGTATGCGTGTGTACACACACATACACATATACAGATTAGTTTTTAAAACAAAAACAATCATGTAAAGTATGACAATAAGAGATTTATGATTTAATGCTTGAGACAACCCCTGCCATTTGCCATTTACCAAGGACAACCCCTATAGTTTGAATAATTTATTAATACCTGAGCCACCCCTTATCATTTCAATTTGGCTACTTGAGACACTCCAGTCACATTTTATTGAAAAAAATACCCATGCAATTTAATATTCAATTTTTTTTATTTTTTTTATTTTCTATTTTCTACTATATCTTTGTTTATTATTATTTAATTTAATTTGTTCTTTCTTTCTTTCTTTATTATTATTTCTTGTATGGTGTTTATTAGGGGTGTGCAGATATCGACCGAACCGAAAAACCATACCAAACCGACCAAAAAAAAGGAAATCGAGCCCCCATTGAAAAAAGGCCAGTTTGGTTCAGTCTTAAAGAAAACACTGAACCCTTTCGATTTTTGTCAGCGAATGGTTCGGTTCAAACCGAACCAAACCGCCCTACTCAAAACGAAGAGTCTGATGACGGCGGCTAGGATTTGGAATGAAGACAACGATTGCGGGGGAGAGGGAGGAAGAGTTCTGAAGGGGAAGGAGGGGAAGGGCTCACTGACGGCTAGGGTTAGAGTATTAGACAAATAGGATTTTCTCTCTTAAAGCATATATATACCCCTACTCAAAGTGAACCGAATCGATCGATTTTCTCTACATCAAAAATTGAACAGCTCGGTTATGGTTTGTCATTTGTTGAAGCCAAGGACTTCGGTTAGGTGCTGGTTTGGGTGCCAAACCGCACCGAACCGAACCGTGCACAAGCCTAGTATTTATTGGGAAAAAAAATCAAAAGTAAAAACCACGAAAACAAAAACCAAAAATAAATAAAAAATATAAATGAAAATGAAAAAAAGAAATTCACAAACAAAAACTAATAAAAAATTTAAATTAAAAAAAAAAAAGTAAACTTTATTTTTTTTATAAATATGAAGTTTTTCATTTTTGTATTGTTTTCATTTTTATTTTCAGCTTTTTTGTATTCTAGTTTTACTTTTTATTTTGATTATAAGTAAGAAAAAATAATAAAACAAAACAAAATTCGAAATTATTATGTTGCAAGGGCATTTTTGTCAACATAATATGATAAGGGTTGTCTCAGGTATCATTCAAACTATAAGGGTGTCCTTGAAATAAGGCCAAGTCACAGGAGATGTCTAAGGCATTAACTCATAGATTTACGCTATAAATATAAACTATTCACACACATATATAATGAGACTTGTTTGAAAAAAAAAGTAAATTACGTAGAAACACAAACGTTATATAAAACATAACTGTAATACAAACTTTATATAAAACATCAAATTTCCAACTAAGTTTTAAAAAAAATTGAAAAGAAAATAATGTACCAAAATTTCCAACTAAGTTTTAAAAAAAAAATTGAAAAGAAAATAATGTCATTATGTCTCATATACCCCAATTATGTCTCCACCACATCACAGGTACATCTTTGATAAGTCCAAATATTTTATGTCATACACGATGCATGGATATGTATCCAGTATGATATCTAGTCTAGAGAAGTATTTGTGCATCCTAGCCAGGAAGATTCTAAAGATTTTGTGGCCTTCGAAGATATTTGTGAAGATCTCATCAGATACCACACAGCATAATTGTTAATAGCTCAAGGTGCACCGAGGCTCACAAGGTGTCCCGGAGCCTAGGCGCTAGCCTGAGCGAGACCAGGCGCACGACATTAAAAAAAAAAAAAAAAAAAATTATAGTACTAATATATTGCAAATCTAAAATCAAGAAGTAAAACTATTACTAAATTTCAATTATAAAAAATGAAATACAATTGCAAGTCGCATGTGAGTCAATAAATAAGAAGAATTAACTAATAAAATTCTCAAATTAATTCAATTAAAAATTATATTAATTTAATTTGAGTCCTTTGATTTTTCACTAGTCATTTAATTTGAGTTTTAATAAACAACTTAGAGAAAAAAAAAAAAAAAAGAATTTAAGTAAATAAGGCAACATTTGGTAACCGTTTCCATCTCAGAAATTCCCATCCCATTCCCACTTTTTTGGGATTAAATTTTGAGCATAGCGTTTGGTAATCCATCCCACTTTTTTGTTTCCGTTCCCATTCCATTCCCATCCCAGAATCCATCCCATTTTTTCGTAAAGGAATGAGAAACAGAAAACAATCATTCCCAACCATTCCCATCCCATTGCCCAACCCAAAAAACAATCGAACACGATAAAAAATCATCCTCATCTTCGTCCAAAAACCATCCTCGTCTTCGTCGGCTCCAATTTCATCCTCCACCGTCAATGTCGTCTTCGTGTTCCTCCTTCTCCATCGTCGTTGTCGTTAGCTCGTCGTCGTCTAGTTCTTTGTTCGTCATCGTCCGTGTCGTCTTCGTTACTTTCGATTTCGAAATCGAAACCCTAATTGAAATAGGATTTCGAAATCGAAATCGAAATCGATTTCCTCCCTCGATTTAGATTTTAAAATCGGAATAGGGTTTCAAAATCGATTTCCTCACTCGTGAGTCATCGTTCACTGCTCGTCGTTTGGTGTTTCGTTCGATTTCGAAATCGTCGTCTTCGTTGGTTTCAATTTCGATTTTGAAATCAAAATTAAAACCCTATTTCGATTTCGATTTCAAAATCGAAACCCTAAATTGAACGGCGAATAAAATAGGATTTTGATTTGGGTTTCTTGAACGGCGAACAAAATTCCCAGATTTCTTGAACGGTTGTCGAATTTCTTGAATTTGATTTGTTCTTGGATTTGTTCTTGAATTTGTGGTTTAGGGTTCGTTCTTGATTTCTTGGATAAAATCGTTACCAAACGCGATTCTGTTCCTGGATCCAAAAAAGAAATTGTCGTTACCAAACACTCTTCTGTTCCCAAGAAGAAAACAAAATTCTCATCCCATCCCACTGCATGGGTTGGGTACGAAACGGTTACCAAACGGGCCGTAACTAAATAAACAATAACCCTCACTAAAACCGCACACAATAAATAAGTAAATAACTAAATGACACTACCAGCAGCAACGAGCAAGGAGGAGCAACAACTATTCGAAGGAGAAGGAGAAGAAGCTTCGAAGATTCACCTGAACTGGAGCAATAGCAAAAGAGGAGATGGAGCTGGGCAAACAAAGGAGATGAAGCTGGGCAAAAGAGGATGGGATCTGGGTATTTGTTGATGGCTTGGGCTAGGGCTACACAAGTCAGTAAGTAAAAGAAGAGCGGTAAAAAAAAAAAAAAAAAAGCGCACCTCAAGCACAAGGCACGACTGGCGCCCAGGCTCAAAAGGCAAGCGACTTACTTATGGTCATCACGTAACCCTAGGCGAGGCGCAGTACCTACGCTTTGATGTGCCTTGCGCCTGGGCACGCCTTTAATAACTATGCTACACAGAGATATCTCGGAGGGTAAAAAATGAAGATATGAAATCAATCAAGATCTATAATGGACGAAGAACAAAAAGGAAGACCGAGCAACAAGATACAATTGAGGATTTGTTCTGAGTACTATGATCCATATGTACGATAATAAATGTAATTTCTAGCCGGCACATATAAAATATAAGACTTAATTTGACTTCTAAGACTCTATATTTTCTATACATGGTTTTAAAGATGTAGATGTTCAACTTCAAACTAAGTTCTCCTTTAAAGATGTTCAAACTAAGTTTTTCTCCTAATTTGATTTGTTTTGACACACCAAACTGTTTTCAAACTCGATGTCAAACTTTGGACGTGTTACTATATACACACATTAATATAAAGCAGTTTTTTTTACTTTTCATGACAAATGTATAGCTTTAAATATATCGAATTACTCAAAAGAAAAAGTGACAGCGGACCTACTGCATGAATTAGGCGACCATGCCCCTGGATTTAACTACTAATCTATACAGAAAGTTCAAGAACTGTTAATCTAACAAACTTTGCTGATTTATTCTGCAGCAGAAGAATCTAGGGTGTGAGAATTCGTTGACTCGTTGGGCAAGAAATCATCCCTACCAGCTAGTTTTACTGTTATATTAGTCCTAACGGCTTGTTTTAACATCAATGAACACCCTTATCAAATCACCCACACGTAATGATCTGTACTCTTCAACAAACTTATACATCCCTCTCTTGCGTTATAATATTTACTTTGTTCTTTGAGAAATCTTACTGAATATTGTCGAGAGTTCCCAATTGGCAACTGAGATTGCTGACGATTTCGGATCTGCATCAATGGTGGAGGCGCATTAAGGGGATGGCGACTGAAACAGGGAAACTCACTCTGGGATAGAGAGCCACCTAGATCCTGGCTCCTAGAGTAGAGGTGGAACCGGACTTCAGTAACTCCTTTCCATATTTGATTGAGAGGATTGAGTCATAAGAAGGTTGTCCCTTCCTTCCGGATGGTTTATAAACTCTACTTAAAATCCTCTAAGCAAAAAGGGAGAATGAAGGATCAAGACCAAGAGTGAAGAAAATCAAGGAAGTCCCATGACAAAGCAGTGAACACTTAGAAATATTAAGAGTATATAGAAAGCGAAAGATAGTTCTCCCAGAAGTTGTAGCAAGAAGGAAGTAGAATGTTTCAATTGCCAGACCCAAAAGCCAGCCAGCCCAGCACAAAAGACTATTGTCCAAATTTGAAGGAGGACAAGAGGAAAAAGCAATGAAAGATACTCGGAAGACAGAATGACTCCAACCCTAGAAGCTCAGATAGTTATAACACTGATGAGGAGCTCTGGCGCATCGGCGTAGGCAAGGACACTGCCAAAACACGTAAAAATTATTGCTGTTCAATGTCCTTGTCTCTGTTCTCTTCGTACACATCGCTTATACATAAGTTCCATTGCAATTAAATAAATTGAATGCTAATATCATCCGTTGGCTTGTGTATTCTTCATTTCTGCTATTCACGTTTTCATTCAAAAAGTTTGCAAGCACAAAATTCACCTTCCCCCTTTTGAGAGATACTCCATCCTAAAATTTGGTGAGAGGAAGACACTTAACAAAACTCATACTAACATATAATGGCTGAGAGACATAAGAAACACAATTTAAAATCTCAATGTACGTAAAAGAGGAGAAGAAGAGAAGAGACTACAAGCAAAGACAATGACCATGATCAAGAAGAAATGGGTATTAAAATATAGACATTAAGCTGCAAAGATCATTCTGAAGAAAAGTAAAATACTAAAGTAACTGATAAATTACCCAGTCTCTTTTAAGGCAAATTCCTTCAGTCTTTTGGCCAACTCAATCTCAGTAGCTGCAGCTCCAGGGACTATCCGACTATCCCTGCACATTGCCTGAGAATAAATTCAAAGAAGAAAAAATTGAAGTTACTAATTACGCAAGGGAAAGCAAAGATTTAAGTGCCCAATTCATACACAGGCATAAAATTGAAAGGGAAAGGTAACAAATCAGGACAACACAAGATAATCTTGTATTCCAAGGGAAGTACCTTGTAGGTATTCACACCATCATCAACCGCTCTTTCAAGATCATCCAATATGCTATCTGTACTTCCACGCAGAACAACTGTAGACACAGAATTTCCACCTTCTTCGTTTCTCACAATGGTGACCTGCCAGCCAGTACCATGTTAATTGAGCAAAAGCTAACAAATAAAAAATAAAACATAAAAATTACTCATACCCTAACACCACCAATTTCCTCCACTGAAACAGAATCAATGTATCCAAGATTGTCAGGATTTGGTTGGCCAAGCTTCAGCTGTTGTCACAACAGAAATAGATGCTTAGGAGAAATGGAGGATCAGCGAATTTTCACATGTTATACCAAGATGCAGTGGCATGCTTACCATAGCAACAGCACCAGTTGTTCGACAAAATCGCCGTAGTTCAAATTTGGAGGTGATTTTTAAAACCATGAGCCTGGGAAACCCCCCCCCCCCCGAAAAAAAAAAAATCAACCATAGAAACATAATAGCGCATCTATTTTTAGCTGAATCTTGACATAGCATCATAAATTACAATATAATTATGTATATTGTTAAACAAGTTCCTTTCTTCACTTTAGTAAGAAATAAACCATATAAATGTATACACGCATTTTATATTTCCATGCACATTACTTTTCAAACCAAGAAAGACGAATGGAAGGGGGGACTGTAGCTTGTACTCTTGTCCTCACATAGACACGGGGAAATTGAAGGAGGATGTGTAGGTGCTGGTTTACATAAATCAGATTATCGTTACCAGATTCAAGTTTCTAACAGGGGAACTCCCAAGCATTGCCTTCCTTTGTGCAGCAAGAAGTAATTAAGAAACCTAACAATACTTGGTTCCCTGCCAACAGATGTGAAGTGGATGATCGAAACAATATTCATTCCTATATACCTGCTAACTTACTTAGAGAAACACCCCCCCCCCCCCCACACACACACACACACTTTTGCAGAACAATAGGTGACATGGAACAGTAGAAAACAGAAGTATAGAATTCACATTCTAAAGCACTAAAATTTAAGTGGGAAGTAGCAGACACATGAAGGGGATAGAAATAATATTGGCAAGATAAGTATGAGCAATCGCACTTGTATCGCTCACAATAATGCAGCGCCATCTCCCCAACTGCTGCCCCACTAACAATAACCTTTGCACCTGAATCTGCAACAGCTTTGATGAGCTCCTCAACTTTAGCTTCTTCAGTTTTTGCATAATTCTCAAGCTGCAGAATGCCCAATGATGAAATGATGAAGATTGTTGGAAATTTTTTTAAAAAAAGGGACCATAACAATGAATTGACGTGTGGGAGCAGGATATATGGCTAAACTGCATTCTTTCAGAAGGTAACAAGTCATTCACCAATCAAATAGAGAAATACACATATGACGCTGCGGTTATTATTAGTTTCAAAACATAAGGATGTCTCGAGTACTTAGAAAGTCAGACCCTAACTCCGAAATTGGAGAGGCCCCAAACAAATTGGTTTTAAATTTCTAAATGTTAGTTTGCTTTGGGGCCCTCCAGGCAGTCCACCAAATCATAAAAAGATGCAGCCCACAGGACTTGAAATCATTTTGTGAGTCAAAACACAATAAGCTTTTCAAATTTCATTAGTTCCTACTTCCTAGTCACAACTGTTTAAACAAAACTTCCAGAAAGACCACCAAATTTCTCCAAGTCTGAAGGCCCAGTAAATGAAATTCTTAAACAAAGCCTTGACAAAAATTATATTTGGGTAATATACACACACACACATATTAATATATTATACAAAACAAGACGGACATAAGAGCCTTATACATTTTTCAGCTGTTTGATATCTTTGGAGACAAAGAATGGTCAAAGATTAAAGAAAAAATATTTAATATTCAACCCTAAATCAAGACCAAAGCCGCCGCTGCTATCTTCTCTCTCATTTTGTGCCCTTTCTTTCCCTCTCTCTCCTTTTCTCATCTCCCTACTCATCTCCATATCCGCCATGGTATCAAACCACCGTTGATGCCTCCATCTCTCCATCCTCCTCACAGAACCAAGAGTACCACCAGCATCAATAACTGCAACCACCACCGTTGCAGATCCAAGCCCCCACTCTATTTGTTGGCCCCCACTCATCTCCGCGAATCTCACCGTCTACCGGGGTACAATCCGACACTCTTACCACCACAAAATCAAAGCTGCGACCCCCCATTGTGCGTAAGTTTTTCTCCATTCAGGCACTCCTATGTTGAGCTCACACATAAATTTGAATTACAGAGATAGAGCTCAAACTGTAATTCTTAAGTTTCAGAAATTTGACTCCGAAAATCAAGATTTAATTGTGAGAAATTTGTGTGATGTTCAGAAATCTGTTTATGCTTTAGATTCTATGTATTTTTTTAATTTATGTTCATTGTTCTAGGATTTTGATCTGAATTCGTAGTTTGATTCAGATCTGAAATCATCTAAAATCAAGCTCCTAATTTCAGAACTGAAATGATAAATCAAGTACTCTTCATTTCTCTCTTTTGAGATATAATTTCTCTCACAGAACGATTTTGTGTCCAGTTGCGTTAAGATAATTTTGATTTGCTCAGATCCAGCTTCAATTTGGCTCAGATCTAGATTCGATCTTACTCTTAACTCTCACAACTCGATCTTACTCTTAACTCTCACAACGACCTGCAGGCTTGTCGATCTCTTTGTATCTCTCTCCTTTTTTTTCTGGTAATTAGTGTTTTCTTTTGATTTGTTCCTGATTCCGTAGGACTGCAACCATGATGTTCCATGAAATTAATTCTTGGTCCTTAATATGTGCCTCTTTCATATAAAATTGTAAATATTTAATTTCATATATATTAGTATTGAGTTTTGGACATGTGTACCACTATAATGCCTTTAGGTTCATTTTAAGTTGTCTTAGGTTCATTTTAAGTTGTCTTATTGTTATGATAATTAACCATTTTCAGTGAATAGGAAACATGTGGAGCATTTCTTGAAGGTCATAGATGAATTTTCTTTGGATATTGCTTCTATAAAAGCTTATTTAGTTCCACCTAACAATGGCATCTTCCGTACATGATAAGTTTCCAAGAGATTGGACTAGAAATATGGAAAATAAACAGAAACAATTTTTGTTCCTGTTTATCTGTTTATGTTTCAACTTTTATGGAAATAAAAACAAAAAGCCCAAAAGACAAACACTAATCAAATGCCACCTAACATTAACAAAATTGTCACTAACCTGTTTAACTGTATGTTCTAAATTTTATGGAAATTTTTATATTTTGCATTTCGGCTCCTAATCCAACACCAAATATGTTGATTTCATGTTTTTTTTTTTCTTTATTCATTATTTTATTGTCATGCAAATTTGATAAATATTTTGCTTCCTTTTTCATTTCGCTGCTTCATTCATAGTTTGGATTTCAGTTGTCTAATTCCAATAATTAATGTTTTATTTTGCTTTTCATCTCATTTGTTTATACGCCCATTTTTATCCCACTTACCCTTATCTTCTTGAAATGATGGGTTTGAATATTGTAACATCTATTTCTGCCCTGCCAATGAAACTCATTTTTGCACCAAACATGTCTCTTTAATTTTTGCTTCTTTTTAATTTTTTTTTTTTCTATTTCATTCTGTTACTAAACTCTATTTTCAAATATGTCATGTCATTATTAGAATCCAAGATGTAGAAAGACAAGAGAGAGCAAAAATTGAGGTATGTCAGCCGCAGAGAAGTTTTGTCGGTTGCAGAGAAGTTTTGTCAACTTCACTATATTGCTTTTTGCGTTACACGAAGTAAGTTTGTTTTGAATTTGGGTATGCTAATTTGGGTTTATTACATTAGCATATGAAATCATTTTTGTTTAATTGTTCCTTCATATTCGTTTTATTCTTTATTTGGCTAATTTTACATCTCATCTTTTTCTTTTTAAATAAACTCAAAAGTTACAGTGGACTTTGAAGAAAATTGATTACGTCTTCCTTCAATTGATTGTCAATTGAATGTTTTTCTATCACATGTTGAGTAAAGGGTTCGCTTTTTCATAGACAACAGAGGTCATAATATTTTATGTATAATTTTTTCATTAGAAACTGAATTATGTTAAGTGAAATCACTTATTGATGGTCATTATGAACTGTCACTTAATTTTTCCATATTTTGCTGCTTTAAAATATTTTATTCACTTATTTTTTTTAAATTTATTTATGTTTTGCTAATATTTATGTTGTTAGAGATTGATGGTCATTATGAACTGTCACTTAATTTTTCCATATTTTGCTGCTTTAAAATATTTCTTCACTTATTTTTTTAAAATTTATTTATGTTTTGCTAATATTTATGTTGTTAGATTCCATGTATCAGCCCCTAAAGGAAGTAAAGGATCTTTACTCTTTACCATTTGTTAGAATTTCCTTGCATGAATTTATTATTGATTTGATTTTTGATCATCCTATTTTATTTTGTTTTTTTCATTATATGAAACGTACCTTTATTCCATCATTACTTCAACAGATATATGTACTATTATGCAAGCATATTGTTCTATAAGTATTTTGGTTGAATATTTTTTAAATCTTGCTTTGTTTATTCCTACGTTGTTTTAGCTGTGTTGGCATAAATTTATAACTCATCATTTTTTCATTTGCAATGGGATTATTTCTGAACAAAACATTCATGATAAAATAATACAAATATATTTTGTAAATCAGTAATTTTTTTACTTTATTTATTTATTTATTTTGTTTTCATTGATTTATTCTGTGCCTTTTGGCACGAATTATAATTTGGGAAAAGTGGAGCTTGAATTCGCTTCTTCGGCGAAGTGGTTTAAATTTTTACGTAGATAACATCAGTAGACAAGTTTGAAATCGTTTCTTCAATGGTCATACTTCTATTTTTAACTTTCTTCTAGATCAATTAGTTTTAATATGTACGTATCGCATTTAGCGATTTGTTTTTTAATTAGACAGAAGTTTTGTTGGTCCTATTTTAATAATGTACTGGGTTAGTTTTGTTATTAGATTTTTTTTGTAAATTATCTTTTCATACATGCCTTCAAACATGGGATATACGCTAGTATGTGTGTGTGTGTGTGTGTGTGTGTGTGTGTATAACTTGGGGTTCTTGTTGTTCAAGTTTGTCCTTCCGCAACCACTAGCAAGGTACCTAATTCTTCATTTTTTATTCCTTTTTCTTCAGCCAAATAAAATTGGTGGTGTTTGGTAACTGTTTCCCTTTTTTGTTTTTATTCCTAGAAAATTAGGAACACGACAAAATAGAAACAAAAAAAATTATGTTGGGTTCTGACCCCAAAAAAAATGTTTGTTTCATTGAGATCAGATCAGAAACAAATTTATTGTTTTAATTTTATTGAGACTAAATAATATTGGGGTTAGTTATAGTTATAGT
Source organism: Eucommia ulmoides (assembly GCA_016647705.1). Classification (NCBI taxonomy): domain Eukaryota; kingdom Viridiplantae; phylum Streptophyta; class Magnoliopsida; order Garryales; family Eucommiaceae; genus Eucommia; species Eucommia ulmoides. Next base: position 45,411,501 of record CM028330.1, read on the forward strand.
TATATACATATACATACATACATACATACATACAAATATATATAATCTCGGGGTGGGGTTCTTGTTGTTCAAGTCTTTCCACAACCATTAGCCAGGTAACTATTTCTTCATTTTTCATTTCTGTCTTCTGACCAAATAAAAAGGTGATGTTTGGTAACTGTTTCTGATTTTTGTTTTTGTTCCTAGAAAATTGAACAGGACAAAATAGAAATAAAAAATTATGTTTGCTTCTTACCCAAAAATTTGCTTTGTTACATTGAGATCAGATTAGAAACAAAATAATTGTTCTTATTTTTTTTTATTTTTTTTGCTTCCAGTTTTTCTCAGAACAAAAACATAAAAACTGAAAAAAGAAGTTAACAAACACTTCTTTAGTATCTACAGCTCCTTGCAGAGCTTAGTGGGGTAGGAAATCTAGATCATTGAAACTCGGGAGCTTTTATAGCTCCTCTTGGTATACTTGTGCAACCAAACCTCAGACTTACTTTCAACACCCCAGATACCCAAGACAAAGCCCGCACTCTCTTTCACTTATTCAACCTCAGGGTCCCCAACACCATTTAGTGTAAAATGCACACAATGATCAGAGTTGCAACTGGAAACAGCTCATCGGCCCTAGGAAATCCCATCTTTTATCCCAAAAGTCCACTACCAGTTTCTACAAACTCCAATCCATTACCCAACGTCTAGAGTGACAGTTGAAGTTGAAAATCAAAGTGTTACTCTTCTAGCCACAGGTAACTAACTGAAAACGAGCAGAGTGAAAAGAGAGGAGAAAGAAGCACAGATAATACATGCAAAAATTGGGGTGGGGTGCGCAGGGGTGGAGGGCATTAACTCCGATAAGTCATACCTGCTCAGCACTATGAATAAGAACAGTTCCCTTTGTTTCAGTCGCAGAAGTGTCAACACCCCCAGCAAACACAGCAACCTGAAACAGTTAAATTAATCAAATTTAAGCTGCTTCACCATTTATGTCATCAATATGTTGGACTAATTGACTAAACATTCATCAGTACAATTGATTCACAAATGTTTCCAAGTAACATAGCAGGTTTGAGAATTTTGTTGAAGGGCAGGTTTGAGAATCCTGGTTTGTCAGAAAATTTGATGATCAAATGCAGTAGCAAAACATAAATGAGAAGCTATTAAGCAAAAATGAAGGTCTCTTTGATGTGAGAATCCTTAGCTACATTATCAGTAGAAGACACTTCATAACTCCAAGCATCATTTCAAGTAAAGTAAAGTGAAGTCAAAATTAACTCAAAATATTAATAAATCAAGACAGATTTTGAATGCAAAGACATTTTAACTGTCCAGGTTTAATTTAAAAAATGGCTGGGATTGAACTTAATTTTGAGTTATAAAAAATTCTCACACATTACACCCCCTAAAATTTCTACAACCCTTCATCCCACTCACCCACTGTTGTGAAAGGCGCGCCTGAAGCGCACGCCTCAAGGCAAATCGCCTCTCGGTGGTGAGACGAGGCGCCTTCAAAGAGGCGCGCGCCTCTTTGAAGACAACTTTGGACAGGAGAGGAATCGCATTCGAAGGAGAGAAATCTCTTTGAAGACAGCATCGGACATGAGAGAAATTGCCTTCTCCTTCGACTTATCCTTCGAATCCATCGCCCTTGAAGAAGAAACATTCGAAAGCTTCTTCTCCTTCTCCTTCTCCTTCGATTTCAGTTTTCGATTTCTGCTTTGAAGTTCGCACAATCGCACAGGAGTTTCGATTTCTCCTTCACACAATCGCACGAGAGCTTTTGATCGCACAGGAGTTTTCGATTTCTCCTTCTAATTTCGATTTCTGCTTCGAGCTTCTAATTTTGATCGCAAGAGCTTCGATTTCTCCTTTCTAATTTTGATCACATGACGAGATTTAAGAGAACAAAATATCTGATTTTTTTTCCTTATCACAAAATACATAAACTACCCTATAATTATACTAATATGTCATTTAAGTATAAAAATTTAAAAAATATTTTAAAATAACAATTAATCGCCCAAATTTTTTAAAATCAAATTAAAATTAACCCATGATAATAGGAAAACGCATATTTAAAATGTGCGCCTCGCTTCAAAGAAGCCCGCGCCTCGCCTTGCGCCTCAGTGCGCCTCGCGCCTTAAATAACAATGCACTCACCTCAAGCTTCTTTATCAATCCCTCTACATATCTCTAACTACCCATTTCCCTTCCATCTAAACCCACTATTCCACTCACCTCAAACTTCGGATAGAGCCCCTTTCCCTTCCATCTAAATTTATAAGTGGCTTTACCATGGGGCATCACTAGTTTATTATAAGAATCAAAAGAACAATGTCAAACCATCCAGAAAACAAGATGAAAATACAGGACCCATTACATGTGAGACAATCAAAAACAGGTAGTAAAAGGAAGATGCCTACTCACCTTGGCCTTTTCCATTCTCTTAACTGTCCCAACAGCATCAGTTTTCAAAACCATACCTCTAACTATAGTACAATTATGCAAGCCTCCACCCAGAAGTTTAGCAACACGGACATTATCCACGTTAAAGTTTGCTGGATTCTTGGGGCAGACTTGTATGCATGCCTAGATACAAAAAAAACACTGCGACTTTAAAATCCAACATTTGCGTTAGTCATCATAAAATGCTAATAAAAAAGATATAGGATGGTAAATACGTCAGCAATAAGAGGACATAAAATATCTTCCTGTCCAAATTGTTTGCTGGCAACAGCAGCTTTCATCCGTAAAATGACTTCATCCTTATTCTTCACGTCCATCTTTTCAGAACCTTTCTCAACCAAATCATCTAATATCTCAATTGTCTGCAACCATAAATTAAAATAACTAGTTAAATTAGATCACCTAAAAACTCAACCACCAGCTCTTTTTTTTCAAATACACAATAGTAGTTAGAGCCAATAAGTAAAACAGGGTAATGACCTTAGTAATTGCTTTTGAATATCCAATTATGATCTCACTTGGATGCAGACCCATCCTAATGAGCTCCTCGGCATTTTGTAGGAGCTCTCCAGCAAAAGAAACTGTAAGATTAGCTCCATCTCCAATCTCCTCCTGCTGCGCCTTTCCTGCCAAAACCAAAATCTTGGCTGCAGGATGCTGAACCTCAAGTTCATTCACAATAGTTGCAGCATCATTTGTGATGAAAAGCTTGTCCAAATGATTGATAACCATTTTATTCATACCTAAAGCAAATAATATAGTCAGAATCATCAAGGAAATGGAAATATTGTAAAGTTCTAGAAACAAAAAGATATGTGCTTTAAACTTTGTTACGAATTGAATCAATGTTAACAATGCATTTCTCTCCTATTTTTAACTCAATTACACATTCGGAGATCAAATCAATGTTCCACTTTCCAATTATTATTTTCTTCAAGCACAGAACTAGGAACAAAGTGGACCTGACTAAACATATGGAGAGTGCGGAAAATTTGCACTTCTTGCAGTGTGTTCAAGAAAAAAATAGGAGCCTTTATACTTCGTGGAAGCATTATAAAAATAAAAGATGCACTCGGCAACTTCACTTCAGAACCAAATAACTTAGACAAACCGAACCATTATCTTGACACTCCAAAAAGAGGTGAACTATAAAAAGGAACAAAAAATATTACTTTTTTTTTCGTATGTGATTGCTAGTTAAACTACTTCTAACTTTCGAATTGACATCATGAACACACTTTCTTCCAGGGGTGGGTGATGAAAAATACAGGGGGAAACATCTTGAAAGAGATTAACCAAAAACCCTTCACTATTGAATGCCATATCGAGATTTCGAGAACTCATTGGTGGCCTCAAGCAGAAACCTTACCTATTTAGCATGGCTCCATTATTATCCCTTCAGTACTACTCAAGTACTTCATAAAACCAATCTACAAACTAATACATTTAGGTTAAGGGATTTTTCTCCCTCTACAATGATAGGATCCCGAAATAGATCGATCACGCTGAAAACACTAATGATTTCGCATCAGTTAGTAGGAAAGCGGGTGAATACCGTTGGGACCAAGCGAAGTTCGGGTGATGGTAGAAAGCTGTTTGCAGGCATCGATGTTCTTGAGAACAGCTTCGTCGAGACCAGAGAGATGCTTGTGCCCTTCCTTGAGCATTGACTGAATCCCGTAAGGCTGCATTTGGTACATCATTTCCTTTCTTCTATCAACAAGGAGAATGCTTCTTCGAGTTGCAGCAACTACTCAGATCACGAAAGGTTTGAGAACGTAGAGGAAGTAGAAACCCTAGCAAATGAAGCTCGCGCTGTGGGTGTAGAGCAGACGCACTGTGTCAAGTGTAAGAAATGAACACGATAAAAGAAGAGGGAACCCAAAAGAAAGCCCTAGAATCCTTTCGCGCCCGTGGATCGAATTGGTTTTTTGACCCGATTCTTGAGGACCCGAATATGGTGAGGAACACTGAGGTGGCTTTAGATAACCATTTACCTTCTCGTCCCATGCAGTGGGATAGGAATAGGATGAAATAAGATGAGAATTTTATTTCTTTTTTAGGAGTAAAATCGCATTTGGTAACGATAATTTATTTTTTTTGTTCTGAAAACAGAATCGCGTTTGATAACGATTTTATCCTAAAATCAAATTTATTTATTTTTGTTTTGAGAACATTTTTTTTTTGTTTTGGCCGGACGGCACCTGGCGGCGGCGGTGGCCGGATGGTGGGCGGCCGGTGACGATTGCCGAAGGCGGCAGACGGCCGACGACGGGCAGCTGCTGGATGAACAGTAGCGTGGTCCTCTTTAATTTTTGAAAATGGGATGAGAATAATGATAAATAACTTTTTTTTGTTTCTTATTTCTTAAGAAAAAAGTCGGCATCATTATCAAATGGGAATGAAAACAAAAATTCGCTATTTCCAAACAGAAATCCCAAAAATCTAGGAATGTGATGAGAATTTCTAGGATGGAAACGGTTACCAAACGGGGCCTATAATTGTTCCACCTCATCCATTTGTTTGTTTTTTAAGGTTGATCTGTACGTCTCGATCATCTTGTACGCACTTCAACTGATTAGTTTATTGAACAATCTTAAAGACACGTTTCTCCATATCAACCTGATGTATCTAAAATTTAATTCTTAAATATTTTACATGAGAGTCGAACCCTGATTCCACTTCATTTTATTATTTATACCAAATCAAACTCAATTATTTCAATTTTCAATTTTAGCTTAATTAGTTCATTAAATAAAAAAATTATTAAATTATCTTCTAAATAAATCACTTATAATTTTTTATTCTCAATTTTTTTTATTAATAATTTAGTTAATATCAACTAAATTACATCTATCGCATTAATTATTAAATTTGTACATTAACTATTGTTAAATTTGTGTTTCACATTATAGTTAATGGGAAATAACTTTTAGTTATATATATGGATAATAGAACTATGGATATCAAATAATCCTATGGCAGAAGAATAAGGATTGGTTGTTTAAAACAAACAAATGTCAAAGAGAATTTTTTATTTTTTATTTTTAAATATTGAATACTAACTAGTAACTAGCATGTATGATGATATTGTTATAGGGAATATCCCTCTATCAAAATCGAAGTAACAGTAAAATTACACATTTACAATCCAATAAATATTAAAAACCTAAGCACTATTTTTTGTGTAAATTTAGTCAGATGTCTAAACAAATGATCATTCAAGAGGCACGGGTTGAAGACAACCGGGGACATGTAGATGATATTCAAAATAAATTTCCTTTTATGTTTTAATTCTTGAAAATTTTAAATTTGAAAATTTAGAATTTGTGGATATTGCTATACAAACTCTAAATCTATGAGATTGTCAATCATGTATTATTCTTCTTTTGTTATTCAAAGAAAAAAGAACTAAATAATTATGGCATTCTTGGTTTTCTTATAATCGTAGCAACATAATATTTTTATCAACACTACACTAAAAAGAAATAATGTATGAATCAATTAAACTGCATTTTTTTAATTAATTAAATTGCAATTAACTTATAGTAAAAATTTAGTCACGCTAAAAAACCACATCAAACATCGTTGACAGTAAAGCCATTTCCATATTTGTTCTCTTTGTAGATTTTATCAAACAAATAAGTGTTTTTCTCCCTTGGATGGATTTCTTGAATAAAAAATTTAATTTTATCAAACTTAACAATGATTTCTTTGAGTAATCTCTTCGTGTTATGCCTGTATGTGTATAACATTTATTACCTTCACTTTAACATTAGATTGAAACCATGCATGAGGAACACAAAAGAATGCAAGAATATCATGTACTATAAAGAACTTATGCTTGAGGTATTATTCCAAAAACAAAACAAAAAAACTTGTGCTTTTTTCCCTCAATTTTGGACATTTTAGCTAGTTAGAGAGTGATCGCTCAAAATATATTTGAAATTTTTCAAAGCAATTTGTTGACAACATTTCTTAAAGATAGTTAAATATTATAAAATCTGGTTGTACGGTCCCCTGTAACAATCAAACAATCAGCATACAAAGCACACAATTGTATGAAAAAACAATTGCTAAGCTACTACAATCACTATGCATACAACTATAGTTTAGAGCCTGTTGAGATCTTGTCAACCAAAACAAACATATATTGCTTAAGCTTTACTTTGTTTCTGCATTATAAACACAATTTTAAGCCAAAAGCAATTCTAGGAGGTAATCAATTTGGAATTATTTTTAAAACGGTTTTACAATTTTTAAGTTGTAAAAAAGTTCTTTAGAACGGATGCTACATATTGGTATATATCAATAAATAAAAAATCATAAGGTACAAAGCGATCACCTCATAAAGATCAGGAAACAATAGCAAAACATCTATTTCCGAAAAGAATATATGAATACGAAAAACGAAATTGGCCTTTTTGGTGAGTTATAGCCTTGAATATGTTCATGATTTTGATTTTCAGTCAAAAACTTCCTAAACTCTAAAAAATGACACATGAGGATAGAACTATTGAAAATTGACATTTTGGTGACCAAGCCTTTCAATTGTCCCCAATATCGAAATGTCATCGAACATTTCTTGAAATTTCATCAAACATTTCCATAGCTCAATAATAATGTATCTAGAGAAGAAAATTTGCCAAAATTATATTCTTTGTGAGCTATATCCTTGCAAATGTTCCCGATTTCGGTTTTCAGTCAAATACATCGTAAACTCTACAAAATGATATATGCGAACAAAACTAATGAATATTGCCTTTTTGGTTTCGGATTTTCACTTCAATACACTCAATGAAATGTATCTACAAGATCAATTTAGCTAAATTGGTATTTTTAGCAAGCTATAACCCCACAATTGTTCTCGATTTCGATTTTTGGTCAAATACACACTGAACTCTAGAAAAGAATATATAAAGACTAATGTCACCAAAAATTCTCAACACGTGTTGTCAGTTTCTCACGTGCCAAAAAACCTCTTTAAATTCACCTTTTAACCTACAAAAATCGATTAGTTCTTAAGGAGGACACCGGTATGGTGTCGGCCAAAGAATATTCAATGTGAGAATAAGTTAATTTGATTATGAAGAAGGATAAAGCACTCAAGTCAATCATAAAAAATAAACAATGATACATTATCTTTATATAGTCTTAGTTAATCTTTGTCATTTCATTGGTGAGATCGCCTGTTATGTGATATCCTTCTAACGGCATGGGATATGGCCATGATCTTCTCCATTAAACAAAGAAAAGATCTCTGTAATGCTCTCACACAAAGTATGGGTCGTTACAGTCAGGTGGTTGTAACGTTCCTTATGCATACGGGATGTGGTCATTATGGGTTGACCTATTCATTCTTGGCCTTATTATTTTAGGTTCTGATTACCCATTAACGGGCTTGCTGGTGAGGCTTGATCTATTCGTATGTTGGATCGCCAAGGTCTCCTTCTCGATAAGCCTGATGTACTCAGCCCAATCTTATATATTGGGTTTATGTTTTTTGGGTTGGATCATTGACCCGATCCGACCCATTTAGGTCCCCAAACCTTTAACAGTCATGAGTGGGAGTTTTTCCATATCATTTTCCCTCTTAACTTTCGTGAGATTCAAAGAAGAGAGACGAAAATCACTTCTTCCATTTGCGTAAGTTTTCGTCTTCGTCAAATCTTTTGATTGTGTTGTTTTACTTCATATTCTTCCTTTCGATTTTTGTTTATTCTACTTAAGATGTCGTTGAGTCGATCAAACAATCCTGCTAAGGCTGGTTCGTCATCAAATCTCCTTAGAGGAGCAAACGACGACAGTGCAGGTCACCCAGCCCACCAATCCCCCAGTTTACTGGGGAGATCATAGTGCAAGCTTTGTTCCACCAGAATGGCTTGAGCCATTGTGAGAGCAGTACGACATCCCTTCGTCTGTGTCAATTAAGGTTCCATCCGAGGCTGAACGCCCTTACGATGCCAAAGAAGGTGAAATATGCCTCTTTGTTTGGATGTTTGAGTATGGATTCATTCTTCCATTTACTCCATTTCTTTGTAATCTCTTTCACCAACTAGAAATAACCCCTGCTCAATTAACCCCCAATGGCTTCCATCAGATTATGGGAGTCATTTCTCTTTCTCATGTTAATAACATCCTCCTTACTCTAGATACAATTAAGAGTATAAGTTCCATCAAATTCCTTTATGATCTTGGGAGATTTTATTATTTCTTCTCCAAGAAATTCTTATTTCTTACCGACCTTCTTGCTAAGGTGAGAGGAGATTGGTAAAAAAGGTACCTTTTCTTCAAGGGTGATTGAGAATTCTCTCTTGAAGAAGTGGGGCAGCCTTCTGTTGTGCTGAGGCATTTCAATTCTTTAAGTAATTTTTTTTACTTGTTGCTTTCTTTGCAATTTAATTTTTAGGAATTCAGCAATAATAGCCTTGATATTCTTTTGGGTTGACTAATGTAGGTGGGAAATCTTACAAAAGTCTTGAACTTACAACTAGGGTTGAGGAAGAGTTAAAGAAGTTGTTGGTTCAAGCACAACGGTCTTGCAAGGTCTATGCTTACCACCCTTTCATCCAACCAGAAATGGATGCATCTCAATTCAATAACTTGGAAGAGCTGCAAATTAGGAAGAAAATGAGGAGGCTTGTAAAGAAATCCTCTAGGCCAATTGGGAAGTCATCAGCTCAGCCTGCTGTCCCTACTTCTATTAGACTTGCAGTTCACCCTACTACTCAGCCATCTACTTCAGTAGAGGCTAGTCCATTAGCTCAGCCTACTGGACAACCATCAGTTGTTCTTCCTGCAGGTTCTGAGTCTAACGACGATTCTTGGCCTTTGAGCCTATGCAAGCGCAGGGTCATTTTTGTGACGGTTCCTGCAGCTCAGGTCCCTATTCCCACAGAAATCAGGGGGCTAGAACTTTCCACTAGAGTAGCCAATGTTCTTGTTGATCATGTTGCTGCTAAGCTCACTTCTACTAGTCGCCAGCCTCCTCCTATATCTGCTTCCAGCCAATGAGCGTCAAGTAGCTGTGGCATGTCCCGACCGTAGATATGCCAGCTAATCTAGGAGGTTGGGCCTTTATTCCTAGGCCGTTAGGTAATTTTTGACAACGCTATCAAGTTCCTATACAAGGAATCCTAGAGCAAAGGTAAGGAAAAGACTAGAGGTCGTAACAAAGCTGCACTATTTAGGATGCTCATCTGTGCACTCCTTCAGGTAATTATTATTATTTTTAGCAAGTGTTCTGACTTCCTGAGCTATTTATTAATTTCTGATTACTTGCTCTTGTGTTCCAGAGCATCCATGTATCCTCTGGGTTGGCTGGAAGTGTTAATAACGTGAGTGAGTTAGATACTCAACTCATGCATCAGTTAACTGAGTCCAGTCGGCTAGAAGAAGAGCTATGCGTCTTGCCAGAGCAGAATGTCTCTCTTGAGACAGATTTAGCACTGGCGAGGTCTTCTCAAGAAAGGTTTTAAATGGAGTTGTGTTTTGACAATGAGCAACATGAAGCACTACAGAGAAGCAATGATCTTTACCGCATAAAGAATAGAAGGCTTCAACTAGATAACTCTGCTTTGAGAGGAGAAAACTCAGCTCTGAGGGGGGAAATCCTTTCCCTAAAGAAAGAAATCAGCTTAGCACGCTCGATGGTGGACCAACAAAGAGCTGATCTTCAAGCTACGGAAGATGCCCTCCAGTACCTTCAGGGTGAAAGAGATCGATTTTCAACTAAGCTGGACTAGGAGAAACTGAGGTCTTTTGATCAAGCACAGATGGTAGAGAGGCTAACAGCAGAGCTGGCGGTAAAAGAGAAAAAGTTTGGGAAGAAGATCAAGGATTTCTAGGCTGAGTTCAAGAAGAGATCAAAGAAAATCCAGTTAGTGGGCTTCTCCTACTGCCAAAGACGGGTATCAAAAAAATGCCCAGAGATAGATATTTTCTTCTTGGATGCTAAGCTGGAGGATACATCAGAGGGTGAAAATGCTACTGATGAAGATGAGAAAAATGATGAAGGTGAAGAACTTCCATCTTCATTTGCTACTCAGATGCCTATAGACAGATCAACACCAAACCCTTATAATCAGCTCGTCCTAAGCTCAAACCAAGCCCTGCCAGGCGACGTTGTTGGTTTGCTGATCTCTGATCAGCCAAATGTTATTGATCAGAGCGTTGCTATTTGATTTGACCTTCTGTCATTTCATTTTTTTTCATGTTTGTAATTAATGTTTTTAGCAATGATAACATTTATGTAATCATAACCTGATTAAAACAATAGTCATCAATTTAGCCGTGGAAATACACTATTATAATTATAGTACGTATTCCGTCAGTACACGTTACTTGCACATTAATGCATATTTTTTACGTTTCATTTCCCTCTTTCTTCTTTAGTTTGGCTATTTAAAGTCAAACCAAGTGTTGATATTTTTTTACAAATCCAAATGCTTTATTTTCCTCCATTTTACACTTTTACAAAGTTTCTTCTTTCTTTTCTCGTTTTCACTTCTCTGCAACCATGTCGTGGCCATCCTTTTCTTCATTTGAAACAATTCAATTTGAAAGGCAAAAAGAGATTGAGCTGGGTAAGAACTTCCACGCCCTGATGACAACAACCAAAACTGCTACCGACTAGCACCCTTGTCTTTGAGTTTTAGAAGATGCCTGTGTTGTCTTCTATGCTATGGAAATGACCCATTTTCATGTCGTCTTGTATATCCATGAACTTAGGGATTAATTAAAGAAATCTGAGAGGGATAGGCGTAATCTGGCCACTGACTTTCACTTCCATAAGGTGTTTGCCGATTTCATAAAAACAAATTGAGACAAGCTTTGGGAGAAAAACGAGGCAAAGAAGGCCAAAATCTGAGGGTTGATTTGTAAGATCAACCAATATGAAGAGCATGATTTCTACCACTCCAACTTGGATTCTGAAGGTTTGGGTTCAACTCATTCTCCTGGGTCGGAATGATATCACCCACTCAGCCCTAGTTTATCAGAAGAAGCTATAGACTTCTTTTTTCTTTTGAAGTGAACATTTTTCTGTTCTTTTTTCCTTCTTTTCATATGACGAACAATCTTCTATTCTGTCTCTTCTCTTTTATTTTTTTTATTTTGAAACGATGTACCCCCTTTCCTCTTTAATATAAGAAAGATAGTTTAATTTCTGTATGCTTATTTGTGTTGCCTCAGTGTTGTCCATTTATTCCCCTCTTGCCTTCCCTCCTTTATAACTTAGTTAGCATGCTAAGCTAGTTATGAATTAATATAGGCTTTTGGTAGTACATAAGGCATTTAAACATGAACATAATCACAGTAAGCAAAGTTATTACATGAAGTTAAATTAGATTTTACCATCACAGAAATCATTTCAATAAGAATTTATCTTTCGTTTTGTTCTATAACATCCTCCTCAAGATATTATCCAGTCTTGAACTTAGCACTTCTTATCATGGAGTTAGTGTAGACAAAAAAGTGTTTTGGACTTGAATCTTAACTGAATAAGTTATGTGTTGAAGGCGAGATACCATATTTGATGAAATCTTTGTAGGAGTTTATTTGGGGACTAATAAGTCTACATTGGCCTCCCTTAATTTGAAACCTAGAAGTCACAAATAGAGAACTGATATGCTCTTTCACACACTGAGCTGTTGTATCCTTAGCTGGGTTGATCTGTTTGGTTATCATTGAGTGAGCTGATCTACCCTGCTCATTGGTGAATGAGTAAGCTAATGTTTGTTGCTGAGTTGATCTGCTTAGTTTGTTTGTTTTACACTCAGTTTTATACTAAGTGCTTCATGAGTAAGCTAATTTGTTCTACTCATTTGTGGATGAGTAGGTTGATGTATGCTGCTGAGCTGATCTACTTAGTTCATGTTTGAGTTGAGATGCTCAGTTGGTTTACACTTGGTTCCAACACCAAATGCTTTCTATATATTTAGCTTCAATTCGCTAAGTGTTCCTCATACACCATTTAGATAAGAACATGACAAGAATAAGTGTTTAAAAGTTGATGAAGAAAACTTTGTTTATTTGTTTTATTCAAAGAATATCTCACATAAGGGAAAAAGCAACTTCAAATTTCAATAAAAAAACATGAAAAATAGAATGATAAAAAATCTCATACGAAATATTTTTGCAAGTGAGAGATGTTCCAAGGCTTTGGGATTGCCATGCCATCCAGATCTTCCAGCCAGTAGGTCCCTGGCCTGTTCACCTTGGTAACTTAGTAGGGTCTTTCCTAGTTAGGAGCTAACCAAACGAGCCTCTGGGCAATATGGTATTACCCTCCGAAGTACCAGGTCTCCTACTGCAAAGTGTCATGGATGTACTACATGGTTGAACATGCGTTCCATCCTTAACTTGTAGGCTACTATCCTCATTATTACCTTGTCACGTCTCTCTTCCAGTTGGTCCATCTCTTGTCGTATGACTTCTTCATTCTCTATGAGGCTGATTGTGCTATCTCGTCTTGATGGCAACCCAATCTCCACTAAAACAACAACTTCAGTTCTACAAGTCATGGAAAATAGTGTTTCTCCTGTGGTAGATGTTGATGTGGTCCAATAGGCCCACAATACTCCTGGCAATTCCTCCACCCGCTTGTCTTTGGCGTTATCCAATCGTTTTTTGAGTGCTTCCTTAATAGAACGATTTGTCACCTCTACTTATCCATTGGCTTGCGGATACACTGGGTTAGACGTACGATGTTGAATCTTCAATTTGTCGTACATCCATGCAACTTTGCAGCTGGTGAATAGTGTTATGTTATCAGATATGAGAACCGCTGGGATGCTGAAATGATAGATCACATTTTTCCAAAGGAAGTTCTTCACTTTATTTTCTCCTACTATTACAAAGGCTTCAGCTTCAACCCACTTGGTGAAGTAGTCAATTACCACCAGTAAGTACTTTTTGTTCCCCTGCGCTGGGGTGAACAACCCTAGTACATCCATTTCCTATTGAGCAAATGGTCATGGGTTGGTTATTGGCATCTTCTACTGAGTTGGAATCTTGATAAAATTGGAGAACCGCTGGCACTTGTCGTATTTCTTAACATATTCTTGCACATCAATACACATAGTTAGCCAGTAATAGCCAATTCTTAGTGCCTTGTGCACCAAAGTTCTTCATTCTTCATGATTTCCACAAATCTCTTCGTGGATTTTTTGTAGGATCTAGGTGCGTTTCTTTGATCCTAGACAAAGTAACAGAGGTTAGGAGAATGATCTCCTATATAATTTATCATTGGTCAACACATACCTTGACGCTTTGTATAAGATTTTTCTGGTTGAATCCTTGTCATCTGGCAAAATCCCTTTCTTTAGATATTGAACTAAAGGTGTTCTCCAATCTCCTTCTTGATTTAGTTGGCTTATGCATGCACAATGATTAGCTGATGCTACTATGGATGGTTGCTCAAGGAATTCCACCAGTTCAAACTACTAATCAGGTCCAAACGAAGAAGCCAACATTGACAGTACATCTGCCTTCTCATTTTTAGCTCTTAGAACAACTTCGAATTTATAGCTTTGGAGCAATGATATTAGCTCTTTTATTTTCTCCACATAAAGGTGCAAGCTTTTTTAATTCACAGTGTACGCTCTATTTATCTGGTTGCCCACTAATTGGGAGTCTGATCTCACCTCCAGGTATTGGGCTCCTAATTCTTTTGCAAAAGTCAGCCCAATGATTACTGTTTCATATTCTACTTTGTTGTTGGAGGTTCGAAAACCAAGTTGCACTGCTCTTTCAAGCTGATCTCTTTCAGGTGTTTCCAGGACTATGCCTGTTGGCTAGGGTTTTAGCAGCAATTATCTCGTGGCGGAGGCCTGGGTGTGGGTCAAGTCACAGTCGATTGTCGTGGGCGCTTGTGTGTGTTGAATACACTATAAGGCTAGGGTATATGCATTTCCTAACACCAATTGATTTTAGGATAAGTGGTTGCGCCTGAGGTCCAACAATTGGTATCAGAGCTAGTTTTAGCTCGTTAAGCTTAATATCCTAGCTAAATCGGTCACGTGTATACATCATGGATAATGTGTTTTGTGTATCCTCTTTTGATAGTGGTAATTGCGTATATGATAATGTGGTTTATTATTCTTGTAATTTTAGTGGTAGTGATGGTGATCATGATAATAAAAATATCCATATTGTTTTGGAAAAATTACTTTATTTCACACTACTTTTTGCTAAAGATAACTTGAATTTAAAAAGAAAAATTGCTTCTTTTGAAAATGGTGGAAAAAGTGTTCAAAAATCTAAAATGCATTTGGATGATTATTGTGATTCAAAAGAGTTTTCGGAAGTTGTTTTTGAAATTAATAATTTGCTCTCTAAAGTAGATTCTCTTGAAAGTGAAAATAGAGTTTTAAAAAACAAATTTGATATGATTTCCAAGTAAAGGTCAGATTTTGTTTCTAAAATCGATTTACTTAAGAAAAATTTTGAAAAATCAAAATCCGACCTTAAGTCTATTTCGAGAGATTCTGAAAATAATTTTTCTAGGCAAAGTGGATATGCTTCATCGTTTTATCTTTTATCACATGCCAGTGATAGTTATGCTTCTATTGTTAGAAATGATTTATGTTTTACATCTCGTACTTACTATGATAAATCAGATTTGAGATGTTATTATTGCAATAGGGTTGGGCATTTTAAAGTATCATGTCTTTTTCGGAACCCTAAGTGTATGTCTAACAAGGACGGATCCAAAATGAAATGGATACCGAAGAAAATTGTTGAAATGTCTTGTGCAGAATTGCAAAATGTCGGAAGTGGACCTGAAGGAACAGTTAAAGAATTTATATCAAAGCCAAATCCACAAGCGGCGAGTGCAAAGCGAAAAGATGCACCAAAGACACGAGGTGAAGTTGTAAAGAAACCACAAGAGATATGTGCTAAGAGAAAAGTTGTACTAAAGCCAAGATGAGATAGCATAAGAAAACCACAAGTGATTTGTGCAAAGGGAATCTTCAATAAATCAAATGGAAAAGATCAAAGGAAGAGAGGGCACGAACAATCCAAGAAAAATTGCGTACCTAAATCAATTATGAGCTCAAATGAGATAAAAAGTAAAGTCACCCCAAAAGATGGAAAAGGTACTCCTAACCCTCCAAATTTTAAATTTATTAAATTTTTTAAAGAGAGAGAGTCCCAACTTACTAAATAGGTAAGTTGTGATGGTTTCTAAGACCTATTTTCAATGATGTGTTTATTTGTTGTCTTAGAAACATTATTTGGTGATTATGAGAATCACATTTAGTTAAGGGGTATTAACATGTCTTTATATGCTTATATTGAGTAGTGATCATATGTTTATTTTAAAGCATGTCTTGTGATTTTAAAGATTAATTGAGTGTTTGTGATCTCACTAAGTAATGCTAATTATTTGTTGCATATGCAATTTAAGATTATTTGTATAATGTGCTCTTATTCATGAATACATCTTTTATATAAATAAGTTGGATTGGGCTGAGTTTTTATGCTTCTTAATGCATGATAATATGTTCTTATGTTGCATGGCTACTGATTTATAAATGATTATTATTATTCTAAAAGAGAAATGAGATTTTATGAGAGAAATATACACTTATCCGTATTTATACATGCACTAGATTTATGATTGATGAAATGCTTGAGAAATGCTTCCTATTTTAGTATGTTAAAGAACTTATGTTTTGTTTCTATAAACGAAAGACATTGTTTTGGTATCATGAGTAAGGCATGTAGACTTAACTGATAATTATATGATTGCATGCTACATTGTTGAAAGATTTTGATTACCTCAAATTTATTCTCCTAAGCATGAATTGACTTATTTACAATTATATATGTGGAGAAGTGTTTATAAGAAGGGTAATATTATGTCATGCTTATATTGAAAGACAAGTTTTGTTGAAAATCAAAAGAGTTAATATGCTTGTGAAAAATTAATATAATGCTATATTGCTGAAATGTTATGATTATTCACCTATGCATGAATATTATTCATTTACAATTTGATAGAGGAAGATTGCATGCTTAGAAAGATGTTTTTGGTGTGGATCTTGTTGGATTGAGTAGATTTGATATTTATCTATAAAAATGATCCACATAGTGTTGATGTTTTATGCTCAAAAGTTGAATTTATGAGTTGATCCAATATGCTTCTATTATATAAATGCCTAAAGTGAATTATCTATGTGTTCCCCCCTCCCTAAATTTTGTTTTTGAATATGACAAAGGGGGAGAATTTGTTGATGTTTTATTAAGGGAGAATTTTAAATGATGTTTTATTAATGGGGAGAAATTAGTTGATGAGTGATTAAGGGGGAGTTTTATTAATGAGTTTATTGTGCTTTATTAATTATGTTTTATAATATCTTCATTATTATTCTTTAATGAGTTAAAGAACTCGTCATCGGTTTCAGGGGGGGTATGGTTATATTTTATTTTTAAAAAAAAACATCAAAGTTAATTGTCATTATCAAAAAGAGGGAGATTGTTGATCTCAAGATTTTGATGAACAATTAAGTATTGATATTTTAGTGGAACAGATGTTTGATCAAGTGTTTCAGTGATTTAAAGTTCCAATAATGAAGATGTCAAAGTAAATAGATGCTAAATGAAGATATCAAGATGATGATGAAGTATTAAGAATTTGAAGACATTAGAAAAAATAACTCAGGTAAATATAAACTCTTAATATCCCATTTAGGAATACATACATAGCACAAAATGAATTTTATCTTTTATATGTATTTTGGTTGAGTATATTTATTTGCTCCTATGTGAATTGAAAAGAAATGTTTTTGAATGACTAAAATAGAATATAAGAGTATTAGTGGAGTTCATTTGAATATAAATATGGATAAATGGGCAAAATTGTAAAAGAA
Organism: Eucommia ulmoides; assembly: GCA_016647705.1. Lineage (NCBI taxonomy): Eukaryota > Viridiplantae > Streptophyta > Magnoliopsida > Garryales > Eucommiaceae > Eucommia > Eucommia ulmoides. Next base: position 45,428,831 of record CM028330.1, read on the forward strand.
AGTAAGTTAAAAACGAGATCAGAGAAGAGATTCAGGAGAGGAAAGTCGACTGAGGAGTCGACCGGAGAAAGAATATGAACTCTCTGAATCTGAGAGTCGACAGAGAGGTCGATCGATAGAAGCTTGACAAACTCTCTGAATCTGCAAGTTGATAGAGCGGTCGACCGGTGGAAGCTTGGCAAACTCTCTGAATCTACGAGTTGACTAAGGAGTTGACTGATCAAGTGCATGGGCTACTTCCAATATTCTTCAGTCGACTGGGCAATCGACTGAACGCGCAGTTTCAAGATATTGGTTGATCCGATTTTAAATCCAAAAGTAGCCGTTTTTTATTAAGATTTGAGAGAGATTTCGAGGATATTCTTAACATTTGAGATATGGTACATACACTAATTAAATTCTTTCAATATGGTTCATTAATTATTAAAGTTTCTCAATTTGGTACTTAAAATGGATTTTGTTCTTATTTGTTTTGATTGAGAAATACTTTGGGGATTTAATTGAGAGTTTTAAAAGTTGTTATTAAGTGAAATTGAACCCAAATGAACTCCTCATGTTATGAAGGGTCTATAAGAGTATTTTATTGTCATGACACTTGTAAACTAACCGTTAGGAGGTTGATTACATGTGCCCTTATATAGACCTGCAAATTTTCTAATCATTCTAATCATTCTAAGAGATTAAATCAATTATATCTTTTTGAGAGAGCGTTTATAAGAGTTATCATTCAACGATACTGTGAGCTGTTCTAAGAGTGATTCTGATAATCAATTACGATCAGTTTGTGCTGATACTAGAATTAAAGCTACATTGTTTTCATCATTAATTCTGTGAATTCCGGGTGAGATATTTTCATATTGATTATTACTTGTTTATTATTGTATTTTGGAAATTGATCTTAGAAATTATTTTTGATTTTTTAAAGAAAATATTCTTTCAAACAATTTCTTGAATCTGATTACATGTTCCAATTTGCTACTCATATATTGTTAAAATCAGATTTCTATATCTCACATAATTCTATCACTAGTTGGGATATTAATTAAGTTTATATATATCTGGGGTGGTAGAAACTCCGAGTGAGATTTACTTATCAATTTTTGTATTGGTGAGTTGTGACGGGTTAAATATCATTCGAGATATTTAATCAAGGGTAGCTGAATTTCAGTCTCTTCCTGTAAAGAGATTGAGGTAATGATTTTTCCTGGATAAGAATTGTGTGTTTGTGAGTGATTTTGTAATGGTTCAATTCTTACTGGGTAAAAGAATATTTGGAGTGTTTTGGTGAGGTTTTAATTCTTGAGCCTAAGTGTTAAAAAGAATTAGGTTATTATTTAACTTATAAAAAGTAGAAGTTATTCCTTAACCTTTAAAAAAGAAATTGTAAAGGTTGATTCTGAGCCTGTAAAAGAATCGATGTGCGGGTTTGGTTCCTACCTTTAAAGGAACCTTGGTTTTAGTGGGTACGACCTCCGTAGAGCTCGGGGGACTGGATTAGCCAAGAGTAGCTTGGTGAACCAGTATAAATCTCTGGTATGCTACTTTCTTAATTTGTTTATTTTTTTTGTTTGTGCGTGCACCTAGTTGATTGATTAATTCTGCTATGTTATAAAGATAATAATTAATTTAGACATAAAATTAATTATTTAATTTATTAATTTTTATTCTAATTATTTTTTAATTACCCAATTCACTCTCTTCTTGGGTATTTTACTAGGCCAACAATTAGTATCAGAGCCAGGGTCATGGGTTCAATTCCCAGCAAGAGCAATTGCTGAGGAAGAGATAGTTGGCCAGGGTTTTGGCAGTAATTGTCTCGTGGCGGAGGCCCGAGTGTGGGTCAAGTCACAGTCGAATGCCTTTGGCGCTTGTGTGTGCTGAATACACTGTAAGGCTAGGGTATATGCATTTCCTAACACCAATTGATTTTAGGATAAGTGGTTGCGTCTGAGGTCCTACAATGCCTACTCCACACCCCTTCATGTTCGAGGCTCCATCTACCCATAGCTTCCACATTGCAGTTGACTGATCAGGGCACTCTCCATCTTTAGTTACAGTTTCTCTTGGAGGAGTCAGCTCAACAATAAAATCTGCTAGGGTATTGGCCCAGTAGAATACCTAAGAGGGGGGGTGAATTGGGTAATTAAAAAATATTATGAGAATATACTTGAATAAATCAAATAATTAATTTTATGGCTAAATTAATTATTATCTTTATACCACAGCGGAATTATAATAAATCTAGTGCACACCCAAATAACAAAAATAACCAAAATAATAATACAGCACATAAAAGATTTATACTGGTTCACCAAGCTACTCTTGGCTAATCCAGTCCCCCGAGCTCCACGAAGGTCGTACCCACTAAAACTAAGATTCCTTTAAAGGTAGAAACTAAACTCGTACATCGATTCTTTTACAGGCTCAGAATCAATCTTTACAATTTTGTTTTCTCAGGCTAAGAAAGAACCTCTACTTTTTACAAGTTAAAGAATAATCTAATTCTTTTTAACACTAAGGCTCAAGAATCAAAACCTCACCAAAACACTCAAAATATCCTTTTACCTGGTAAGGATTGAATCATTACAAAATCACTCAAAAAACACAATTCTTATCCAAGAAGAATCACTACCTCAATCTCTTTACAGGAAGAGACTGAAATCCAACTACCCTTGATTAAATATCCCCAATGATATTTAATCCGTCACAACTCACCAATACACAAATTGATAAGTAGTAAATCCCACTCAGAGTTTCTGCCACACCAGATAAATAAAAACTCAATTAATATCCCAACTAGTGATAGAAATATGTGTGATACAGAAATCTACTTTTAACAAGAATATGGGAAGCAACTTGGAGCACATAATCATATTCAAGAAATTGTTTGAAAGAATATTTCCTTCAAAAATCAAAAACAATTTTTAAGATCAATTTTCAAAATATAAAATAATAAACAATAAACAATATGGAAATATCTCACCCAAAATCCACAGAAATAATGATTAGAACAGTATAACTTCAAATCCAGTATCAATAAGAATAGATCGCAATTGATTCACAGAATCACTCTTAGAAAAACTCACAATATCGGAGAATACTAACTTTTATAAAAGCTCTCTCAAAATGATATAAAATGATTAACTCTCTTAGAATGATTAGTCTTTCTAATAAAATCAGTAGGTCTATTTAAAGAAACTTGCAATCAGCCTTCTAACGGCTAGTTTACAAGTGTCATGATAATTAAAAGCTCTTATAGACCCCTTATAACATAAGGACTTCATTTAAGTTCAATTTCACTTAATAACAACTTTCAAAACACTCAATTAAACCCCTAAAGTGTTTCTCAATTAAATTAAATAAGTATAGAATCCATTTTAATTACCAAATTGGAAAATATTAATATTTAATGAGCCATATTGAAAGGATTTAATTAGTATATAAACCATATCTCAAATATAAATAATATCCCCCAAATCTCTCTCAAATCCTAACAAAAAAATGGCTACTTTTGAATTTAAACTCGGATCAAACAGTATCCTAAAACTACGCGTTCAGTCGACTGCCCAGTTAATTGAAAAATACTGGAAGTAGCCCATGCAGTTCATCAGTCAACTGTTCGATTCAAAGAGTTTGTCATGTTTTCACCGGTCTACCTGTCAGTCGACTCTTCGATTCAGAGAGTTTAGTTGTTTTCACCGATCGACCTATCGGTCGACTCTTCGATTCAGAGAGTTCAACCACCATTAGTCGATCGACTTCTCAGTCAACTCCTCACTTCTGGATCTTTTCTATGATCTCGTTTTTTACTTACTTTGTTTTACGATTTCACCACTTTATCCATTTTTATCTTTAAATAAGCTCCACTAATATTCTTATATTCCATTTTAGTCATTCAAAAATATTTCTTTTCAATTCATATAGGAGCAAATAATTATATTTAATAAAAACACACATAAAAGATAAAATTCATTTTGTGTCATGTGTGTATTCCTAAATGGGATATTAAGAGTTAATATGTACCTCGATTGTTTCCCTAATTTCTTCAAATTCTTAATACTTCTTCATCATCTTGATATCTTCATTTAGCATCCATTTAATTTGACATCTTCATTACTGGAACTTTAAATCACTGAACCACTTGATCAAACATTAGTTCCACCAAAATATCAATACTTAATTGTTCATCAAAATCTTAGGATCAACACAGGGCTTGTCATTTGATTGCAGTTCTGGGCTTATACTTGATGAAGAACTCAACAAGCTCTACTCTCCACTTCATGAGATGTCCGGAAGCCTAAGGTCTTTGCATTACAGCTTTGAGAGGGTATGAGATCAGCACATTGATCTCATGTACTTGAAAATACGGCCTGAGCTTCGGCGCTACAGTCACCAGAGCTAGTGTCACACCCCACCCTGGGCGCCCGTCACCTGGAGTTGGGTGTGGCGTCGACATGACTCTCCCTGACCAACCAACCAGACACATACAGATATATACATTACATACATACCCAGACGCACACGTACCACTATCAGTATTTCATCCAAAATAATAGCTAAATCTAGTTTCCAAAAAATATAGGACACACCCGTCCTAAATATATATATACAACAAAAATCACCAAAATAAATATACTACACCTTCCACGATTCGCTCCTGACCGGCCCACTCCCAAAATGACACTACCTCTGGACCCTACCTAGTGCCACTAGTGGACCCACTCTTATTTTCCAAATATCACACCCCACCCTGGGCACCCTTCACCCTAGGCCGGGCGTGACGTCAACCTGACGTGACTTGACCCACCTACGCATATCCATCCATACATATATACCTACATACTCACACTACTGTAATTGTTTTTTCCAAAAATATATATAAATACCCGTTTCAAGATTTGGGAATATACCGGTCCCAAATATTCACAACTAAAAATACAAAAATACCTGAACCTTCCATGGTTCATATTCGACCGGCTCACTTCTAGAACGACACTAACTCCGGACTCTACCTAGTGCCAATAGTGGACCGACTCCTAGCCGCGGTACCTGAAACCAAATTTTTTTATCAGTGTACTGTCTTCATAATAAAAATATTTTACGAATCAAGTATAAGAATTAAACACCACGTTTCAAAATATAAAATAATATAACCACGTACCGTACTGAAATTCAGTTTTTCTGTCACCATTGAAATAAACTGATATATTTAAAATACCCAAACCAAACATTTTAAATCAACCAACCCATCTATAATATATCACCGCATACCGTGTTGAAAATCCAGTTCCACTGCCACCAATGAAATGAAATAATATATTTAACACCCAATCCAAATATTTTGAGTCAACCAATTCAAATATTTTTGAATCCACCAATCCAAATATTTAAACCAACCAGTCCAAATATTTTAAACATATAATAAAGTACACTATGCCTCATTTCCTACTAGTCATAGAATCGTTTTTACCTCACGATCGGGAGTTGCAACGGTATCGTACCACCCGTAGGTTTTGCGTTCCTGACGGGTCAAACCACCCTGCAGGACTTTGCCTGACATGTAATCTACATCTTGCAGGATATATTCTCCTGATGAGAAGAAAATCCACATCTTGTAGGTCATACCCGTCTAACGAGAAGAAAATCCACATCTCGTAAGTCATATCCGCCTAACGGGAAGAAAATCCACATCCCATAGGTCATATCCGCCTAATGGGAAGAAAATCCACATCTTGTAGGTCATATCCGCCTAACGAGAAGAAAATCCACATCTTGTAGGTCATATCCGCCTAATGAGAAGAAAATCCACATCTTGTAGGTCATATCCGCCTAACGAGAAGAAAATTTACATCCCGTCGGTTATATCCGCCTAACGAGAAAAAACTATGGTACAGTTGGACCAAACATCACTCTCCACCAAAAAAACCAATTTGATGCAAAAATTATTTTCCCACCTTTAAAACCAACTTGATCCAAAAATCATTTTCCCACATTTAAAACCAACTTGATCAAAAAATCTTTTTCCACCACTTAAAACCAAAATCTACTTGATCCATATAAGTTGCAAAAGCGTCTATTTAAAATTAGCACATTTTCTACAATTTATACGAAAATAAGATTTATAAATTTACATAGAAGACAGTACACTCACCTCGTTTTCCGCATTACAAAAATACCGACGTCCAAAACCTACTGGGAACCTAACAACGATAGGCCTAAATTAATATTTTATTTAAAATGACCCTAATATGCAATACATGGCCCTAAAATGCATAATTTCCCATTCTTCAAATTTAATTATGTAAAATTATCATTTACCTCATTCCGTTATGTTAATATTCACGATACAGAGTTATTAAAATTAACTGTTACAAAAATTATCGTCACGATTATGAAAATTTAATGCTAATAATTTAATTTGACGAAAATCATAATCGACCGAAATTTTACCTTATTCGAATTTTTCGCCCGCCGAGAGATGGGATTTGGATTTTTATTTTTATTTTTATTTGATTTTTTTTCCTTTTTTTTTTTTTTTTCCTTTCTTTTTTTTTTTTTTCAGTTCAACTTCAGTTCAACGAACAAGCAGAGAACACACACACACACACACACATACACACACACACACACACACACTGTTCGCACACACTCACCGATCGAATGACGGTGACGATTGTCGACCTGAACAACTCTCCCACGCAAAACACACACTGCCGAACGACTCTCCCACCACCGTCGACTAAACAACGACCACCTACCACACACAATCACCGAACCGAACGGTGACGCCGTACCCACACCCACTGAACTGAGCACACCACCGACCACCCCACGCCCAACTTCTTTCTCTCTTGTTTTCTCTTTTCTATTTTTTTTGGGGTTCTAGAATGTGCAGTGCATGTGTGAATATATATATGTGCATGGAATAAGTGGTTTGAATTTAATCCTTTTATTGCCACATTGATCCGAGCTTCTCTCATTTTTTTCTTTTTCCTCTGTTTTTGTTTGATCCCAACAGTGTATATATATATATATATATATATATATTAATTTTCTTTTCCCAAATTACATTATCCTCCCCTAAATTTCTTTAAGTTGTCATTTAAATCCCAAATTTTAAAATGAATATTTCTAAAATTTCTAATTGACCCCTAAACTTTTAATTTAAATATTAAATGACACATTCCACCCAGTTATTTTCTAAATGCTCTAAAATACAACTAAAATTATGCACATGCTAAAATTAGGGTCTTACAACCCTTCCTTCCTAAAAGAAATTTCGCCCCGAAATTTTAGTTACCTAGATCGAACAAGTGCGGATATTTATCTCTCATCTCATCTTCTCACATCCCACGTCACCTCTTCCACCAAATGACTGCACCAGAGCACTTTTACTAATGGAATTGTTTTTGTTTGCAATACTTGATCGTACCCAGACGCACACGTACCACTATCAATATTTCATCCAAAATAATAGCTCAATCTTGTTTCTAAAAAATATGGGACACATCCATCCTAAATATATATATACAACAAAAATCACCAAAATAAATATACTGCACCTTCCACGGTTCGCTCCTGACCGGCCCACTCCCAAAATGACACGATCTCCGGACCCTACCTAGTGCTAGTAGTGGACCCACTCCTATTTGCGGCGCCTGAAACCAAATTTTTTTATCGGTGTACTATCTTCATAATAAAAACGTTTTGTATAGATCAAATATAAGAATTTAAATGCCACATTACAAAATATAATATTATATAATCATATACCGTACGGAAATCCAGTTACCCTGTCGCCATTGGAAAAAAACCCATATGTTTAAAACATCCAATCCAATTATTCTAAGACAACCAGTGCAACACAATAGTATTCCTACTCCAATCCTTTTTTTTAAAATAATATAACTAAACCAAATCAACTTAGGCAGTTCATCGTAAAATAAAACACCCCACGTCACCTTCCTACTAGCCATAGGATCATTTTTATCTCATGATCGAGAGTTACAACGGTACCGTACCACTAGCAGGTAATCAACATCTCGCAGGACATATCCTCCTGACGAGAAGAAAATCCACATCTCGTAGGTTACACCCACCTAACGAGAAGAAAATCCACATCTCTAAGGTTATACTTGCCTAACGAGAAGAAAATCTACATCTCGTAGGTCACACCTGCCTAACGAGAAGAAAATCCACATCTTGAAGGTCACACCTGCTTAACGAGAAGAAAATCCACATCTTGTAGGTCACACCTGCCTAACAAGAAGAAAAACTATGGCATAGTTGGACAAAAATTACCCTTTAAAAACCCACTTGGTCCAAAAGTCATTTTCCACCTTTTAACACCAAAACCGCTTGATCCATATAAGTTGCAAATTTGACCTCTTAAAAGGGTATTTCTATCTTTCTTGTATTATTTAGGGTTTCGAGTACGGTTTAAGGTTGGCTGTATTATTTCTTCATTTTCTATATAAATAGATGAATAGGCTACCACAATGGAATAAGCCTTCTCGTTCTTTTCATAACATTTTTTTACTTTATCATAGTATCAAGATCAGGTTATGGGAGATTGATTCCATAAATCTATTTAAACTAATTTTTTTTTCTTCTCTGCCTACTATTCATACGAAAAAAAAAAAACTGAAACCCTAGCAGCCAAGCCCTCGCCGCTGTCCCGGCCACCGTCGCCGCTCAACACATTCAGATCCGTGCTTCACCATCATTTCCTATGCTATTCCAAGCCTCACCAACCGTCGCCCAAGCCATTTAGAGCCGCCGTCATCCTCGCGATCCACCATCGACGTCGTCCACGTCGCCGTCGTCTCCTCTGACATCGTTGACCTTCGTCGGACCTCTCCGGCCCTCGCCAGACCTTCGTCTGATCTTTGCCGGACTTCACATATGCTGACTTCTGCTGATTACTGTTCGTCAAGGCTTCAGGTTATGCGGTTACTGTTCGTAGGACTTGAGACTTCTGGTTATGCTTCTAGTTACTATTCGTAAGCCATCCCTACAGATGTTCGTGAGTTTGTTCTAAGTTTCATGTTCTTCGTTTAAGCCCTACAATTATTTGTGTTGTTGGTTTGTTTTCCTTGACAAGTGGTTTTGTATTTGCTGTTGTATTGGCGGGAACTAACATCGATGGCTACCCCCCAATTGTTAATAGCCTGCAAGTTTCATGAGACCAATCATTTACAATGGTCTAAAGTTGTACAAGTTCTTCCCGATCAAGGGAAACGAGGTGACCGAGGAAGTTGTAGTAATGAATTTCGGGGTGGCCGAGGTGGCCATTGTCATAGTCAAAATCATCGGTGCTCATTTTGTGGCAAGGAAAACCATACCCAAGATACTTGTTGGTACAAAGTTGGTCGTTCTCCTAAGTATGTTCATGTGGCAACTAATAATCAAGTTGCTCCTGTTTTTGCATCCAACTCTTCAACTCCCAAGACAATTTTTTATGATGAGTATGTTCAGTTCCTCTAGTTTAAGTCGTCCAGCAGACATCTACCCCCATTACTTCACTAGCTCAATGAGGTAACCTTATTTCATGTCTTTCTTTTCATCCTTCCACTTCTATACCTTGGATCATAGACTCCTCTACCACCGATCACATGTCAGGTACATCTTTTCTATTTACGCATATTCAGTCATCCCCTGTTACTGTTGCTGATGGTTCCAGTGTCCCTGTTCGTGGTATTGGCACTGTAGAACTTTCACCATCTTTTTGTTTATCCTCTGTGTTGTATATTCCCTAATTTGCTTTTAATTTGATATCAGTTAGTAAGCTTACTCAACAACTTCAATGTACTATTTGCTTCTTTTCAGATTCTATCATTATTCAGGATTTGAAAAAACTTAAGATGATTGGCATAGGACGTAAGAAAAATGGCCTTTATTACTTCCGCAATCACGCTGAGACACTTATTATCCAGCCCACTGCCTGCCCTGCCGTTGCATCTGCCTACCAAATTCATTGTTGCCTAGGTCAACTCTGTCTTGCCAATCTAAAGGTACTTGTTCCTAGTTTACGTCATTTTCCCTCCTTAGATTGTAAGTATTGTCAGTTGGGAAAACATCATCGCACTTCATTTACTTCTCCCGCTCAGTTTCGCGCATCGAGTCCTTTCAGTTTAGTTCATTCAGACATTTGGGGTCCTTCTCGTATTGCCTCTATACTTGGCTTTCATTATTTTGTTACGTTTGTCGATGATTTCTCTTTGGTTACATAGCTCTATCTAATGAATGATCGTTCTGAATTGCTCTCAATATTTTCTGCCTTTTGTGTTGAAATTAAAACTCAATTTAATGTGCCCATGCGTATACTTCGTAGTGACAATGCTCGAGAATACTTTTCTCAACCCTTTACTTCATTCATGTCACAGTTTGGTATACTGCATCAGTCTTCTTATCCTCACACACCGCAACAAAATGGAGTCGCTGAGCGTAAGAATCGACATCTCCTAGAAATGGCTCGCACTTTGATGTTTGAGATAAATGTTCCCAAACACTTCTGGGTGGATGTAGTTCGTACAGCTTGTTTCTTGATTAATAAAATATCGTTTTCTACCCTGAATGGCAAAGTCTTTCATTCTATTCTTTTTCCCTGATCACCCTGGTTTGCTTTACCTCTCTATATCTTTGGATGTGTCTGTTTTGTCCACCAGTTGACTCCTGGAAGGGATAAGTTAGATCCTCGTGCCATAAAATTTGTCTTCCTTGGTTATTCTCGCACACAAAAGGGTTATCGGTGTTATAGTCCTTCTTTATGTCGCTCTTTCATCTGTGCAGATGCCACCTTCTTTGAGTCTACCCCTTACTTTTCTGCCCTACCCTCTCGGGATGATCTGGATGTCACCATTCCTTTACCAAGCCTCCCAGACTCGACACCATCTCCTTCCGCTTCTAAAGTCGTTCACCGCCTTTATATGTATACACTCGTCGCCAGAAGGTAGTTTTTTCCGTTGAGCCAATTGTCTATGTGCCTTCAGATTCTTCTCCCGTTCATGAACCCGTGTCTGACTTGGACATACCCATTGATGTTCGGAAGGGTAAGCGCACATGTACTCAATATCCTATGCCTAATTTTATCTCGCATGCACATCTATCTCCTTCATATTCCTCTTTTGTTACTTCTTTATCATCTGTTTCTATTCCTAAGTCTGTCACAGAGGCTCTCCGTCACCCTGGTTGGACGACAGCAATGGAAGAGGAAATGCTAGCTCTACATCAGAATGGTACTTGGGATCTTGTCTCGTTTCCGTTTGACAAAATAATAGTTGGATGTGTACACAGTTAAAGTTCATCCAGATAGCACCATTGATCGACTCAAGGTTCGTTTAGTTGCCAAAGGTTACACTCAGGTATATGGTCTTGATTATTCTGAGACCTTTTCTCCCGTTACCAAAACTCGCTTCTGTTTGTTTGTTCATCTCTTTGGCTGCCACCTTTTGTTGGCCGTTGCATCAACTTGATATCAAGAATGCATTCTTAAATGGCGATTTGACTGAGGAAGTGTTCATGGAGCAACCTCCTGGGTTTGTTTCTCAGGGGGAGTGTTGTTTGGTATGTAGCTTGAAGAAATCTATTTATGGCCTCAAGCAGTTTCCTCAAGCATGGTTTGGGAGATTTAGTGAAGTGGTCACTGAATTTGGTCTTCGTCATTGTAGAGTCGATCATTCTGTGTTTTACAGGCACAATAAAGTCGAAAGAATATTGTTGATTGTGTATATGGATGATATCGTGATTACCGGGGACGACCATCAGGGTTTTCAGAAACTCAAAACGTTTTTGCATGGCAAGTTTCAAACTAAAGATTTGGGTCAATTGAAGTTTTTCTTGGGGATTAAAGTTGCTCAATCAACTCAAGGTATTTACCTGTGTCAGAGGAAATATGTTCTTGATCTGTTAAGTGAAACAGGAATGATAGGAGCTAAACCGATTGATTCACCTATGAATTCAAACAGCAAAACCATTAACAGATTCAGCACAATACAGACGGTTAGTTGGGAAATTGAACTACTTGACAGTTACTAGACCAGATATTTCCTTTCCTGTGAATGTTATCAGTCAGTTCTTGGATCGTCCCACGACGTATCACTGAGATGCAGTAATTCGTATTCTTCGATATCTGAAAGGTTCTCCAGGATGTGGTTTGTTGTACTAGAACTTCGGTCACACTCAAATTAAGGGATATACAGATGTAGATTGGGTCGGATCTCCCTCAGATAGGAAGTCCACTACTGGGTATTGTGTATTTGTTGGAGGTAATCTCATTTCTTGGAAAAGTAAAAAGCAGACAGTTGTGGCGCGGTCAAGTGCAGAATCAGAATACAGGGCGATGGTCCACACTACTTGTGAGCTAACTTGGTTGAAACATTTGTTGGAAGAACTCGGATTCGAACACTCTTCACCGATGGATCTGGTATGTGATAATCAAGCGGCACTGCACATTGCATCCAACTCAGTCTTCCATTAGAGGACAAAATATATTGAAGTTAATTGTCACTTCATTCGAGAAAAAGTATTGCAGAAGCAAATTGAAACTAAACATGTAAAGTCAGTTGATCAGTTAGCTGATTTGTTCACTAAACCGTTGGAGGACTCAAGGATAAAGTAAATTTGTAACAAGTTAGGAGCATACAATATATATGCTCCAGCTTGAGGGGGACTGTTAAAAGGGTATTTCTGTCTTTCTTGTATTATTTATGGTTTCGACTACGGTTTAGGGTTGGCTGTATTATTTCTTCATTTTCTATGTAAATAGAGGGATAGGCTACCACAATGGAATAAGTCTTCTCGTTTTTTTCATATCACCTTTTTACTTTATCATGACCATTTTCAAATAAACACATCTTCCATAATTTATACGAAAATAAAATTAGTAGATTTACATAGAAGATAATACACTCACCTCGTTCTCCGCCCTGCAAAAACGTCACTGTCCACAATCTATTGGGACACTGGCGCCTGTGAACCTAACAACGATAGGCCTAAATTAATTTTTTATTTTTAAACAACCCTCATATGTAATGCATAGCCCTAAGTTACGTAATTTCGCATTCCCCAATTTTGATTATGTAAAATTACTATTTATCCCAATTCACGACATTAAGATTTACTGTACAATATTTTTAAAATTAACAGTTGTAAACATTACTATTGTCACAATTATTAATTTTAACAGTTACGAAAAATTTAACGCTAAAAATTCAATTTTTAACAATATTAAAAATCGATCATAATTTTACCCTTTTTACAAATTGTTGAAGTTCACTGTTTTCTGCCACGATGCAACAGCAGTTCTACACACAAAAGCTCATCGCCGCGTTGACGATCGTCTTCTTCATCTGATCCTGTTTCGTTTCAGACCAAGCGTTGTGCTCTCTCTCCTCACCAGCTCCAGCATCTTCACTTACCGTCCCTTTCTCATGATTATAGCACACAAACACACCACTCCGACGCTCCTACACACATTAACCCTCACCCCTCCACACACGTCTGCACAACACACACACACACACACACACACACACACAGTCGCACACACGAATGAACATACACACATATGGTCGCTCACCCCTTCACGCCGGCAACTGAACAACGACCATCGCACACCCTCACACACACGCACACGCTGGCATAGAACAGACCACGCACACACACATCGGAGGAGCACATTACCGACCCAACCCCTCTCCTTCGATCCTCTCTCTCTGTGTTTTCAGATACTTTCTTTTTAGAATTTGAGATTACGATTTTTGCATGGATAATTTATATGCATGGGGATAGTGGTTCATCTTGATCCCACACACTGCCACGTCGTCCACCCTCATTCCTTTTTCCTCTGTTTTTGATTTGGTTGATCTCAACAGTGTGTGTATATATATATATTAATTTTTTTCCCAAATTACATTAATCACCCCCTGATTTTCTTTAGGTTTTCATTTTAACCCAATTCAAAATTTAAGATTTCTTAAAATTATAAATTCACCCCTAAATTTTTTATTTCAAATTGAAAATAACACAAACCACTCCTTTATTTTCTAAATATATCTAAAATGCAACTAAAATTACGTACGTACTAAAATTAGGGTCTTACAGCTAGGGCGAGCTTTTCTAGTTCAGTGTAGTGAGTTTCTATTGGGACCAACGACTTGCTATTGTAATAAACTGGTCTATGCCCTCTTGTGTGATCTTTCACCAATGCTGCATTCACTGCTACAGGTATTTTCACCAAGTGGAGATAGAGCTCATCCCCTGGGTTCACCTTAGCCAGTGTCTCAACAGAGCCTAGGTAGTTTTTTATGGACTGCAACGCTAGTTCATAGTCTTCATCCCACTGAAAGTTTGTACTTTCCTTTATAATTTTGAAGAAATGGGCACACCTATCAATAAATTTGAAAATGAATCTATTTAGGGCCGCTAACCTTCTTGTCAGTACTTGGACTTCTCTTATGGTTTTTGATAGGTGTAATTTATCTATTTATTCCTAAGACAATTTTGGTAGTTTTCGAGTATTTTTATAGCATTTTTATATGTTTTGATACATTTTTAATCTTTTTGTTATAAATCAGGTGTGTGAGGGTAAAAATGGATGAAAACGGATCATAAATGATAAAATCGGATAAAAAACGGTAGAAAAACAAGCAAAAGAGAAAAATTCAGAACTTGTAGCCCATCGTCGCGGCGGTCAAAATACAGAGAAGGGCCTAAACTCTCTGCAAATCTACTACCGCAATGGTAAGATCCACCGCTGTAGCAATGAAACAACAAAATGTCTATGCTCCTCCTACTACTGCAACAGTGACCATTGCTGACATACCCACCGCCGCGGAGGTTACTCTACACAAATTTTAGATATTTTAAAGATATTTTGTTCCCTATTTCCTTATTCCTCTCCTCTATTTCAGCCAGGAGAGACCCCTTAGTTTTAGATAGCTTAGAGAGAATTTTGGGGGTGTGCTTAACCAAATCCGAAGGAGAAGAACACATAGCGAAAAAGGAGAAATGATCTCGGAGTGGTTTTAGCAATGGATCTTCGGGCTACGGCTAAGTTCATTTGTTTCTTTCTTTATTTTCTTAACTTTGGTAGTTGGTTTGAGTATGTTTAGCTCATTTATTGTTGTATAAATGGTTATGGCCATGAGCTAAACTTGGATTATCTATAGGATTAATATAATTTATGAAAATATCGTTTGTTTGAGTTGTGTTTCTTTAACGGTTGTTCTTTACTAATTCGATTGTGTTTACTAGTTTATCATGTTTATATACTTGTTTAGATATATTGAGAAATCGGGGTTTGACACTAGGGAGATGTAATCCAAAATTTGGACTGGGGTAAACATAACACGACGATCTAATAACCCGGGAGAGAGTTAGAAAGTATGCAATCCATGACGTTAAGGCAAGACTCATGTGACCTAGTGTCATTAAGATGTTAAGGGGGACTTCTTCGTTGACGTGAAGTCGCATAATCACTCATATTACACTCGAGAAAGGTGGTGAGTGAGTTTACGATACAGAGATTGTTGGATAAGATGAACACCGTTATTATAAACTAAACGACACCAAACAAGTTTTTGTAAACAAAGTTAATCCCTAGATAATCTATTCCCCTAAACATCTCATATTAGTGACATAGTATAATTAGTATTTTAGTTTAGTTTAGTATTTATTATAAAACTACAATTTTTATCGCCTAGATAAAATTAGGTTATGATAATTACGGTACTCGACAATAATCTCAACTAATCCCTGTGGATACAACAACCCTAACTCTTCCCATTATACTAAAACTTGACCCCTACACTTGCGGTAAAAGTAGCGATGTATCTATGCGCTACCAATTGTAGGGGACTTCATTCTTCGGACAACTTCTATCTGTCCTGAATCCACCATGATGCCTGACTGGTTCACCACGAAGTCTAGAAATTTGCTAGATGCAACTCTAAAAGCACATTTTTCTGGCTTCAATTTTATCTTGAACTTCCTCAGTATAGCGAAAGCTTCTGTCAAATGCACTAGGTGATCTTTCTTCTTAGAGCGTTTGACCAGCATGTCGTCTATGTAGACCTCCATGGTTGTCCCAATTTGATCTTAGAACATACAATTCACCAACTGCTGATAGGTTGCTCCTATATTTCTCAAGTCAAACGACATTACTTTGTAGTAGTAAGTAGCTCTTGGAGTGATGAACACTGTCCCCTCCCCATCTTGCTTATCCATGCAAATTTGATTGTAACCTGCATACACATCCATCATGGTCAGTCGTTGATGTCCTACTGCTGCATCCACCATTTGGTCTATCCTTGGCATTGGATAGTAGTCCTTTGGGCATGCCTGGTTGAGGTCAATGAAGTCTATGCACATTCTCCACTTTCCATTCTTCTTCTTCATGAGAATTAGGTTGGCCAGCCATTTTAGATATTTTATTTCCCTTATATGGCCAATAGAGAGTAGTCTCTTTATCTCAGATTCGATCACCTCTTCCTTTTCTGGGTTGAATATCCTCATCTTCTGCCTGACTGGGTTGTAAGACCTAGAAATGTCAAGACGGTGGACTACCATATCAGGACAGATGCCTTTCATGTCTTCTAGGGACCAGGCAAAGACTTCTAAATTTTCTTTGAGCAGTTTTTTGATCTCCTCTACTTTAGTTGGGCTTAGGGATTCCCCTATCATCAGCTTCTGAGCTCTTTTTTTGAAAGTGACCTCCCGTACCTACTTAGTAGGCTGAAGAACGCTAGGGTGTTCTCTGAAGTCATTAATCTCCTAAGCTAAGCTAATTGACGGAGCTTCTTGCTGCTCTGGCTTTAATTACTGTAAGGTCTTATTCTTCCCTTTCATAGCTATTGCGAAGCACTGCTCTGATGTCACATAGTCTTCACGAATTACTGTCACCAAGACATCATTCATATACTTGATGCATTGATGGTATATTGACGCCACTGCGTTCAGAGCATACAACCATGGTCATCCTAATATTGTATTGTAAGGATATGATGAGTCTATTATCGTGAACTCTGTGACCTTTGTGTACACTCTCTTCTTTATTTGCTGTGACCGACAGAGTAATCTTTTCTCTGGGAGAGCTAAGGTCTCCATTGAAACCCAACGTAACAGTCTGAGTTGAACTGACATCTGAGCTGGGCACTCTCATTTGCTTCAACATGTCCACAAAGATGATATTAGCAAAACTGCCTCTATCAACCAAAATTTATCTTACCTCAAAATTGGAGATCCAGAGGGTGATGACTAGAGCATCTTCGTGGGGGTGCACAATCCCCTTACAATCTTCGTCAGACAAAGAGATGACTGGTCCCAGATTGGCAGTTATTGATATTGTTTCTCCATAATAGTGTTCCAGTGCTGCCTCTTGGACTTTCCTCTTCCATTTACGGTTGGTTTCTATACTAGCAGGCCCTACAGTATTGATCATATATATTACCTCATGATTATTTTTGAGATGATCCTCTTTGTGCTCCTTGTCATAGTTTTTGTGATGGTTTTCATTTCTAGGTCTCTTTTTGTCCCTTGAGTGCTCATGCAAATAGCCACGTAACTAACCCATGTCAATTAGTCACTTGATTTTCTTTTTGAGCTTCTAATAATCGTCTGTGTCATGGATATGGTCCTCATGAAAATCACAGTACTTTAACTTGTTCTTCTTATTAGACTTGGTGTTCTACTTGGGAGGCCATTGAACCACCTCAAACGAATTGATTTCATGCAAAATCCTGGAGATTGACATTCGTAGACCTGGGAGGTTTGGTTCCTGACGTGCATCCGATCTGGAACCTGAACTCTTGTGCTAATCCTTACGCCTGTCCGAGCTTCTACCCTTTATTTTGTTCTAGTCCTTCTCGTTTTGCCTTAGGTGGTCTTTATTAGATCCCATTTATTCTCTCGCAAGTTTGACGTCCTCCAGTTTTATGTAGGGCTTAGCTTTCTCCATCAGCTTAGACATACTCTTAGGGTTGTGTTTGGTAAGGGAGTCGTAAAATGTACCATGGCACTACCCTGAAGTAAACGCATTGATTATGAGGTTGAATTCATACCCCTCAATGCACGTCATCTCTTCATTAAAACGATTCATGTACTGGTGCAAGGACTCTCCATTCTCTTGCAGTAAGACTAGCAGATAATCAAGTCCCTTCATCAACCTTTGGCGGGTTATGAAGTAATTAATGAATATCTTCCCAAAGTCTTTGAATGATGAGATGGAGTTTGGTGGAAGCTTGTATAACCACTTTAAGGCAGAGCCCTTTAAGGTTACAGTAAAAGCTCTGCACAATGTTGAGTTACCTGCTCCATATAAGGCCATGACATGCCTGAACTAGCAAATGTGGTCCACATGATTTTATTTCCCATCATACTTATAGAACTTGGTGGGGTCAAACTTCTCAGAGAGTGGTACAATCAAGATATCTGAGGTGAAAGGCATATCAGTTCGTTCAGCAGCATATCTAGTTTATCCAATGGTAGATCTCTCTCCTGCCTAATTTTGGGCTACTGATGTAAATCAATAGCCTTGGTTCTACCGAACACCATTCTCTCATGTTGTTGATTACTGGTATCGCCTTGAACAGTTCTTTCCTTTTGGGATAGTGGGTCTGTAGACCCTGGAGACCCCGCTTCTTCCCCCAAACCGTTGTTAACGGTAGAAGGTTGTGGCCTATTTTTGGCGATCAGCTCCGCCATATACTTGATCACATTTACCATTTTTGAGATTTTCCCCATAAGGGCGTCGATCTTCGCATCAGTACTCTGCACCTCTGGGGAGGATTAACTCGAACCTTCTTTAGGTTGTGTTTGGATAAGGTATTTGTAGGAGGGATTTCAAAATTCTCTTTTAATAAATTACTTGTTTGGGCAAGGGAGGAAGGGATTTGTCAAATCCTTTTAGAGAGGCTGAATTTGCCAAATCCATTCGTTCTTCTTTCTTCGTTTTCTCTTTGCTCCTTCGTAGATGACCTTCGTCCGTCATCTTCTTCTTCTAGGTCATCGCCACTGTCGTCATCTTCTTCTTCTCGATCGTCTCCGTCGTTGTCTTTTTTTTGTTCGTCGCCGCCGTCATCTTCTACTTGGACGTCTCCGTCGTCGTTGTCTTCTTCGTCTCCACCGTCGTCGAAATCGAACCCTATTTAGGACCTAGTTGTCGATTTCGAAATCGAAATCGACTCCTATTTAGGGTTCGAAATCAAAATCGATTTCCAAATCGAACCCTATTTAGGGTTCGAAATCGAAATCGATTTAACAAAAATCGTTTTTCAAAATTGAATCGAATCGAAATCGAA
Source organism: Eucommia ulmoides (assembly GCA_016647705.1). Classification (NCBI taxonomy): domain Eukaryota; kingdom Viridiplantae; phylum Streptophyta; class Magnoliopsida; order Garryales; family Eucommiaceae; genus Eucommia; species Eucommia ulmoides. The sequence continues at coordinate 45,448,129 of CM028330.1, forward strand.
CCCTATTTAGGGTTCGAAATCGATTTCGATTTCGTTTTTCGAAATCAATTTCGAATATGTTGTTGGATTTGTTCTTGGATTTTGTCACCGACGTGCTGTTCGTCGCCGACGTTCTGTTCGTCACCAAGTTTTTCTTTCTTTTTCTTTTTTTTTAAAAAATAGAACAATTTTTTTTATCCAAATAATTCAGTTCAAACAATTATCCAAACAGCGGATTTGTGAAATGAAGGCATTTTAAAATCCAGGATTTTCAAATCCTTTCATTTTATAATCTCTTGAATTTATCAAATCCCTTACCCAAACGCAACCTTAACGCTCCTATAGGAACCGCATTGTCAGCTGGTGGTGGTATATCACTATTGTGACTTGGTGTTTTTCCTCTTGCTCGTGGTTGCCTCATTGTTGCTACAAAAAGCTTTTCTGAAAGCATTTCCCACAGACAGCCTGCCAAATGATGTTGCCAAAAATTCTCAGCACATACAATCAGCTTCTCACGTGCCAAAAACCTCTTCAACTTCACCTTTCAACCTGCAAAACCGATTAGTTCTTAGGGGGGACACTAGTGTGGTATCGGTCAAAGAACCTCCAGCGTGAGAATAAGTTAATCTGATTATGGAGAAGACTAAAGCACACAAATCAAATTGTAAAAAATAAAAAAAAATACATTTCTTTTATATAGGCTTAGTTAATCTCTGCTGTTTCATTGGTGAGGTCGCCCGTTATGTGATCTACTCCTAACAACATGGGATATAGCCACGATCTTTTCTATTAAACTAGGAGAGGATCTCTGTAATGCCCCCACACAAAGTATAGGCCATTACAGTCAGGTGGTTGTAACGTTTCTTATGCATAGGGGACATGGTCATCATGGGCTGACCCATTCATTCTTGGCCTTGTTATTGTGGGTTCTGATTACCTATTAATGGGCCTACTCGTGAGGTTTGATCTATCCGTATGCTGGACTGCCAAGGTCTCCTTCCCGACGGGCTTGCTGTACTTAGCCCAATCTTACATATCAAGTTTATGTTTTTCGGTTCGGATCATAGACCCGATCCAACCCATTTAGGTCCTCAAACCTTTAACAGTCATGAGTGAGAGTTTTTCCATATCAATGGCAAAACTGATGAAAATTGTCATTTTGGTGATCTAGATACTTTAAATTGTAACTAATAATGAACATTGTGATCTAGAAGAAATAATTTACTAAAATGGTCTTTTTGGTGAAGTACAACCTTACAAATGTTCCAAATTCTATTTTTCGTCAAATACTTATGAAAGGATATATGGGCACAAAATAAAGGAAAATAAATATTTTGTGAGCTATAGCCTTTCAATTGTCTCCAATATAAACTATGATCAAACACCTATAACACAATAAAATGTATATAGAGGAGAAAAATGACGAATATGGATTTTTTTGTAAGCTACACATATGAAAATGTTTCCCCCATTTTGGTGTTTCAAACTTCTTAAACTCCATAAAAGGATACATGCGAATAAAACTTAAGAAATTTGCCATTATGGTGAGCTATAGCCTTTCAATTGTCCCCAACATTGAAGTATGATAAAAAAAAACAAAAGTGCCAAAAATTAATAAAATGTATCCATAAGGGAAATTTAGCACAAATTGTTTTTTTAGGCCGCGTTTGGTTAGTGTTCTCAGCCCAACCTAACCCAAAAAGTGAGAATTGATTCTTCAAAACCTAAAGAAATGAGAATAAAAAAAAAGTTATTTTTTTGTTGTGCCCAACTCAACCCAACCCATCCTAAATCAGGGACACGCTAGGCATTAAATCAGATTTTAATGATGGAATCGATTCTCTTATTTAATTCTCATCATCCTCAAGCTCCCCCCGATCCTCCTCCTCCTCCATCATCATCTTTGTTGGTCCAATTCTCATCGTCGTCTTACCCATCACTCGCTCCCGTTGTCATCGTTTTCATCTTCTCGCCATAGTCGTCGTCGTCTTCGTGTTCTTGCCTTCGCCGTTGCCGTCTTGGTTTTTCCCTCTTCTCCAGGCTTCGTCACTTCGGTTGCGGTTGTAGTTATATCTAGAACCTTCTCTGCGTTCTCTCTCTTTCTCTCCCCCCTTCTGGACTATATTTCTATATCTTTATAGCATCGTTGTACTTTTTTCCAAAACCCTAAACCCTACAATTACAAGTTATTGATTCTTCTGCCTGGGAAACAATCAAACAACATAATTCCGGAAATCAGAATTTGCCGATCAATTTGATAGGTTGATTGCTCCATCCGAATGGCAATATCCATGTTGCTCAGATCTCTACGATGCCAGGATCTTCAATCTACTTCTCTTTCTGCCTACAAATCCACGAGTCTTTTTCCTCAGTCTCCGATCGTCTAGTTATATGCACTTAATTTGAATTCTTTACATCATTTTCCTGCACTTAATTTGGATTCTTTACATTATTTTCCCTTTGGTTTTCTATTTCATTTTATTTATTGTTGCTGGTGTGGAGTTATAATTGTCCATATGTGTTCATTTCTATGTGGTAATTTCGTCTCATTAAGCTATTGAGCTCTATGCTTGTTTTACTTAATGTTAGTTGCCTCTGTCTTAATTTTGTTCTGCAAAGACCGATTTTTTAAGGGTTGTTCTATGTGAAATGCTCCGATTGAATGCAACTGGTTCCATATAAAATAGTTAGAGCTCCAAATGGGAATGCTTGGGCTGAAGCTAATGGACAAAAATATTCTTTGAGCCAAATTGGGGCCTTCATTCTTACTAAGATAAAGAAAACTATAGAGTCAACTGCTGTTGCACTTTCATATGGGTTGAACAATAAAGAGGGTCTTGTAGCTGTACATTATTGTTATACATCATGTTACAACCAAACATGATTTTTTATTTTTTATTTTATAAATTGAGGAAACAATTTCAGAATTATTCGTTATCGAACACATTTTTGTTCTCAAAATAAAACAGAATTATGCATTACCAAATGCGATTATGTTCATAGCACAAAACAAAATTCAGTCGTTACCAAACGCAATTATGTTCCTAAAAGAAAACAGAATTATCAACTCAACTCAACCCAACCCATCCCAAGTGGGTTGAGAAAAATGGGAACACTAACCAAACGCCAGCTTAGTAGCCTTGCAAATGCTCTTTATTCATGTTTTTAGTGACTCACTCCCTAAACACTACAAAAGGATATAACTAGCTATAACCTTCCAATTGTCCACAAAATTAAAGTGTGATAAAAAAAAAAAAAACTTTCATAACTTAATAAAATGCATCTAGATGAGAAAACTAGTGAAATAAGCCTTTTTGGTGAGTTACAACTTTGAAATTGTTCTCGATTTTAGTTTTTCATCAAAAACTTCCTAATATCTACAAAATGATACACGAGGACAGGACTAATGAAAATTGACATTTTGGTGAACTAACCTATTAATTGTCTTCAATATTGAAGTATGATAATAAATGTATTTAGAGAAGAAAATTAGCAAAAATGGTCTTTTTGATGAGCTATCAAGGTTTTAAATCGCAATATTGGGTTATGTAATGGTCACGGTCGTGGTGTAATAGAATTGTGGGTAGCAACTTACACATAACAATAATCGACCGTAACGGTTGTGAATTTTTTAAAATCACCAGAATATCCTCAAAACGTCAATAATTATAATTGTTTTACTCAAATAAACTGTAATAAACACATTCTAATAGATATTATGACATTAAAAATATAAAAAAGATGAAAAATAAAAAGTAGGAACTGTTGTATTGAACAATCTTAAAAGAACAAGAGGGTAAACAACATTTAATGAAAAGATATATCACACAAACTTAATAAAAGAGTAAATCGTATATCATAATATCATATTACAAACATTACACTCAATTCAATAATGTGTAGGGTTGAAATTGTTAAAAATATTATTTCTAGGGTCGAAATTAAACCAAAGATGTGCGTAATTCTAAAATATACAACATATATATACATACAAAACAATGAAATATCTAGGAAAAAACTTGTACATTTGGCCGAAAAATGGTGAAATCTTACTATTTTGATGAAGAAATCCTACTACAAATTCTTGGATCCAACCGAAATATAGTGAAGGACTTGAATTTGGCCGAAAATGGAGCGAAGGGCTTGGATTTGACTTGGATCTGGCTAAATTTAGCTGCTGTTTAGAAGAGGGCTAGAGAAGGGTTGAGATGAGCTGAGTGTAAGGAGAAAATGGAGTAAAATGAGTCTGATACCCATTGTACCTCGAATCGTTGTAACGACTGTTATGCACCCATTATGGCCCGATAATCAACTCATACGGGCCAATTGAGTTATGAATTTTCAGACAATCAAAACCTCTCATTTTTTACCACGTGTTGAATATGTCATTAACTAAATATGGAAAAAATAAAAATAAAAAATGAAATTTCCTTTATTTGTGGATTTATATATAGAATGAAATTGAAAATGAAACTACTACTCTTATTTGTGAAAACTGCTTTTTTGGTAAAACCATTTAATAAGGAAAATTCCAAATCCCGCAAATCTTACACGGTTAGTTTAGTCATGGAAAATTCATAATTTTTATTTTTTGTGACTAAATAATTCAAAAAGTCAGGTCAACAAGGTTAGATGGTTTAATCTAAAACAATTGATATTGATTAATAATTTGGACCTTAATGTTGTTTTGTCTAGTAATTTTTCCATTTTTCTTTCAGGGATAGAGATAGGCGCAAGAGACAAGGGACTAGGGTGTTAGATGAAAGGTTTGGGTAATATATTTTTTGACATTTGGTACCCGCAAAGTTTTGTCCTTCATCTTACATTAGTCCTTGTAGGTTTTATTTAGAAAAATAACATCTCAAAGTCTCGAAATAGTTCCATTCAGTCCAGATGCATTTATTCATTTCAAGCCTGAAGAATAATTTATTCCTATAAACATAATTCATTACGCTTCAAATACGAACAACAAATCCTCACAAACCATAGAAGTTAAAGAAAAGAGATGCTGACATCTTATGTTTGGAATGAGTCAATCAATTGATGAATTTGTGGTGGTGACAAATTAGTAAAAACCATTTAGTCAACCTCGTGCTCTTTCAATTCACACTAGGACAGTATGAAGCTAATAATAATAAGCAGACACTTATCATCATTGGCCTTCACTCGTACCCCTACTCTTTACACATCGGCCACCAACTTCACATTAGTCGTTTGATCAACCCACTGGGGCATAGAAACCATTGGCACCCCAAGGCACAAAGCTTTAAGCTTCGAGTTCCAATCACAGTGAGTCACAAGACACCCTATCGCCTAGTGAGACAATACCTTAAACTGAGGGCACCAATTAACCACCAGCCCTTTCTCTGAGGTCTCGGCCATTAACTTGCTGGGAAGCTTGCTCTCTTCAGAAGCTCTAACTACCCACTAGAAGTAGTTGTTGCTCTGCACAATGCCCCATGATAATTCCTCCATTTGAGTTTAATCAAGGATGGTCAAGCTCCCAAATGAGACATAAACCACCAAACCTTGTTCTTTCATATCCAACCACTTCATGCTAGCCTCGGTGTTTGGAGTGAAAAGGTTAAGGCCATATTCTTTGTCTTCCTTCGGTCCCTTATCCAAATACATGGATAGAATAGTTGGTCCGACTATTCTGATAGACCACTAGCTTGCCATCTACTTCACTACTTGACGAAAAATATGAACTAGTGTATGCGAATAAAATCATATAACCTAACTGCGAACAGATATCGGGGGCCCCAACATCAATTTGAGATTCAACACGCTCCCTCATGCACAAGGTGAACTTTGACAAACCATTGCAAATGGATATCGGGGGCCCAATAGTGATGTGGGATTCAACACACCCAACATCTAATGAAAATCCTGACTATGATATTATGTAGTAACTGAATGTGCTTACTCATTCTCAAAAGAAGCCTTAAAAGAGGAGGATTACGCCTAGATTTATATATAACTCAGGATTAATTAGAATTTGGAACTATATCGTTTGTAGCATGAGCATGCCTTTGTGTAACCTACACAAGTGAGAGAGCAATCTAAAAGCACAACAACAATCAGGGCACCCAAATAGCCAGAGTCTAAACTATAGGACTTGCAATGACTAGAGCAACATACTTGAAATGTAGTGGGAAAAGATCAAAAGTGAAACTCTATAGTGCAAAACTAAAACACAACTTCATGAGATAAAACCCAATATATTTCACTGATTATTTTGTCTATAAACATTTATAGCTTAAAAATGGTGGAAAGAAATCATTCGTGCGTATCGGTGAAAACAAAAACAAGAGAGAACATTCCTAATGGGAGTCCCATGGTCGATATCGTTTCACCCACACATATTACTGCTGCCTTGGCAGCAACTAATGAAGAATACATGCAAGATGAACCCAATGAGAGGAATGGTGTTGAATATCCAAGACTTAGATACCCTGAAATCAATCAGTACGAGTTTAACAAAAAGTTCTGTAGGGTGGTCTTGAGCCTCTTTCAATCCTAAAAGTTAGTTCATGAGGTGTGACTTTCTCGCAAACTTATAATCTGACCACTAGCCCCTTCCAGGATAAACCCAACAATCTCTTTCTTACACATCGGGCCTTTGGCTGGCTAACCATCGATCCGTCTCTTTCATTGTGGCTACTGGGTCAGAGTTGTTGTAATTGCGCTTTGATACCAACATAGGTTGGTCTTGGGCCTCTCTCAAACCCAAAAGGCTAACTCATGAAGTGAAATTTTCCCTCATAATTATAACATGACCATTGGTCCCTTCCACGGATAAAACCCAATTTGAACAAAAACACAAAAAAGATAATGCTCAACTTCAGTAACTACTATAAGAAACAATTCAATTAAACATCACCGAACAATCTCAAGCACCAGAACAGAGCATTTCTTAATACTTGTATTGTACTAGTATGCAGAGAAGCAATAATAGAAGGATAAAAAAAAATTGATGGTTCTTTCCATAAAATAAATAAAAATAAAAAATATATTAGGACTGCCCAAATCATAAAAATGAAAAATATCAGCATTGGGCCAACTAGTTTCAAAATGTATTGCTTCATCAATCTTTGGAGCACCCACAAAATTATGACCATTCTTCATCTTCTTCAATCGAACAAAGGGTTTGTAGCAGATGATTGATCGAAAGAAACAACAGTTTCGGGTTGCCCCAACGAAGTCGAGCCATCGATTTCGATTCTACAGAACACAATATTTTCATCCACAACTTGTTCTTCACCATTGTAGGGTTTAGGCAGAAAGTATTCCGTCATAAACTAATACCCATGATCATTTCCCAACTGATTCTTCAACACAAAAGTAAATTTCTTTTAGTACCAATACGTTCATCTCCAATTCTATCGCGATATATTTTCCTCTAGAAGCACTCAACCCATGTTCCCAAATTCGCGGTTTTGGTTATTGTGTTCTTGTTATTTCTCTTCAACGGCGTGAAGAAGTAAATAATTCTTTCTCTACTTATTGTTTATCCTATATCATCATCCACGGAGTCCATTGTGTACCAAGAATGGGTTTCAACCAGTACATTCCAAGGCTCACCTGAATAGAGATCGATCTCCAAATATCACGGTTGGGAAGCCATTGAATTTGTTGCCTGTAGGCTCGCTTCTTCAAGTATCCGTTGACTGCCTCTTTATCCGTAGGCTGAAAGTGGAATCCCATTGGTAATCCCTCCATTCTACGTTTCAAGAAAAAATTCATAGAGCAAATGGTGTTCTGGGTATTTGCTTTCTAGTTGGTTGTTGTCAAGCGTTGGTTTTTTTGATTGAATGAAACCAAACTCATCAACTAACCAACATTAATTTGAAAGCCACAGTAGTGAGTTCTTTACCTCGCTAAAAAATGGATATTTTTAGTGATGAGTTGCACTTTAATGTTGAAATAAAGCAAAATGGAATAGGGGTGAAACGGGTCAAGTGCGTTCCATTTTCACCCAAAAATAATTTATTTTTATCTAGAATGAAGAAACCGGCTGATTTTATGTATTTCCAGTTTCTTTATGTTCATTAGGGGCCCATGACAGCCCCTGAAAATTTTTTGCAGCCCCCTCCCCCCCACGGCCCACCCTCCCATCTCACCCTACTTCCACCATCTCAAAATATATTAAATTATTTTTAAATTATGTTTTTTGAAATAATTAATTTTAAAAAAAATTATTTGTGTATCTTTTTTTTTGTTTTGGAAAAAATTAAATTATTTTAATAATTAACTTTTTTTTTTAAGACATTAACCTTTTTAAAAATAATTTATGTGTCTTATTTTTTTAATCTAATCCTTATAATTATTTTTTCTTATTTTTTTTTATATGTATTATAATTTATGCTTTTATTTTTTTATGTGTCTTATATTTTTATGTCTTATAATTTATGTTTCTTATATTTGGTTGGAACTTGTAACCATCAATTTATCGATTCAATATTATTGTCTTATAATTTATGTGTCTTATATTTTTATTTTTTTATTTTATTGTTTAAAAAATAAAATATTTTATATTTAATTGCAATAAGTATTTAATGTATAATTATACAGATTAATTTTAATTAATCTTACTTTTAATGTTTAATGTATTTCTAATTAAAAAATTAATTATTTTTTATAAATATTAATATCTGAATATATTAATTAAAATTTATTTTAGAAGTTATATAAAAGAGTATTTAATATAATCTTAAAGGCGAAATAACTAAAAGTAATCATAAAAAGTATATTGAAATTAAACGCGATAACAAATAAAAGTAATCTTACAAAAAAATAATTGATAAATTAGAAAATACTACCCAATATTGAACTTTTCTAGCAAGATAATTAAATAGTTTTATCAAACTATTCATAATGAATAGTTCTATCTTCATAATCTGACAGTTTTGGGTCATCCGTATTGCAGGGATCGGTAAAGAACTTTGTCATTTGCTCATTTGCATCCGGCGCATTACTTTTCTAAATCTTGTGAAATTCTTGTTTGACATGAATCCGTTGCTCCATTTATTTTATTTCTCGTTTCAATGCACATCAAATTTTGCCGATACCATCCCGTTTATTTTTCAATATTTCGAGAAACTGTAATTTTGAAATTTAGAGGTGGTACAGGTAAGACCTTACCTCATATAGGTTTCTTTTTGCCATTAGCATTGGCCATTGTAAATTTTTTGCCTTTTCACTATCCTTACCCCCATTCGATGTAGTTGTAACTCTCGTGGTAACGACAATTGACCCAGCAAATAATGTGTTTGAAAGAATCATCGTGAACTAAGAAAGTTTGTTTTCTCGTGATGGGATTCAGTTATACACCAGAGAGATCGAGTTGTCGTTGAACATGTTGTTTTGAGGTAACAATATCCCATGAACCACGCAACGAATTGAGGTAACACAACTTATCTCGCGCATCAAACCATACTAGTGGGCGACGGTTCGTCTTCGTTCCAATGGACGACCTTTGACCGATGTATCTAAATTCCATATCATATACCTATCTCATCTTGGTACTTAGCATGACTCATTGTCCCTAAACTCTCACCAGTGTAGTGGATCTTCATTGGTTCCTTACTTTTACCATTACCCTTATTGTTTCCCGATTCGCTTGCAATTTGAATTGATTTTTTCACTAGTAATGACAATGGAGAAGATAAATGAATGTGATGTAAATAACAAATTTTCAAAGTATTGTTTCATAGATAGGTAAACATTGGCGCCAAAATAATTTCCCGCTAACAATTTTCTCGTGGAAAAAATTCTTTCCAAAAACTTTTCTTTAATGTTTTTCCTTTTTTCCTACCAAACTCTTTCCTACCATTTTCTTCCCCATTTCTCCCAAATTGGTTGCCATTTTCCAACCCTATTGTTTTTGTATAAATAGAAACAATCTCAGTTCTCATATTAATCACCTCAGTTCATATTAGCAAAGTGCATTGTTATAATCAATAAATGTTTAGTAATATCCACCTTATTTTGTTTTATTCCCAAAGACAATGAATAAATTTATAGAGAAGATTACGGTGAATTTTTTCAAATATATATATATATATATGTGTGTGTGTGTGTGTGTGTGTGTGTGTGTGTGTGTTATTCTTTTTAATTTTCATTCCTAATTTTATTGTTAGTTGTTTTGCAGGCAAGTACTTGGTGAATGTTAGCGGCCAAATAACTGGTCAGCATGTCGGCACATTGGAGGGACTTATTAGAAGGAGATCAGGCCATTAGTATAGCAATTATGTAGGGATAATATTGTGTTGTGGCGACACTTTAACAGAGCGTCAAACAAACGTTGGCGTACGAAGCATTTTCCATGCCCTTTATATGTTACGACAACTACCGTTCTCACCGTGCGTAATTACTGTGTGGTGGCTGCTAATTAAGCGCTGCCACTTTCACCGCAAGCGTACAGATCAAATTTTAGAATAATGGACTTTTCGGTCGGGTATCGTATGCACAGGGATTGATGTTGTTACTATCAGTATCGCAATTGTCATAACCTGACTTTATCTAGGCGAGAAAAATAGAATATAATTTAATTCTATACTAATACTAAAATACTAATTTAACTATACTAATTACTAATACTAATATGAGATAGTTTTGAAAGAATAGGTTGTCTAGGGATTAGTTTTGTTTACGAATACATGTTCAGTCTCGTTTTAGTTTATATTAACGACGTTCGACTTATATGACAATCTTAGTTCATAAACTTATCTGCCACCTCTCCCGAGTGTAAGACGGGGGAATACGTGATTTCGTGTCAATGAAGAAGTCTCCCTCAATGTCTTAACGACCCTAGGCAGCGTAAGTCTCACCCCAACGTCATTGATTGCACACAATCCAACTCCCTTCCGAGTTATTGGATCGTCGTGTTGTGTTTACCCTATCGAAAATCTCAGTTTTAAAACTCCTCTGTCACCTCTCCCGAGTGTAAGAAGAGGGAATACGTGACTTCGCATCAACACCGAAGTCCCCCTCAACGTCTTAATGACTCTAGGTCACGTGAGTCTTACCCCAACGTCATCGATTGCCTACAATCCAATTCTCTCCCGGGTTATTGAATCGTGGTGTTCATTTATTCTAGTCCGAATTCGGGATTTGTCAAACCCTGTATTCTTGATATGTAAATCTAAGTATAATAAACAAACAATACGGCACACACAATCAACATAACGAAGAACAATCACAAACAAAACACAAACTCAACTAAACAACGTTTTCATAAATTATATTAATAATCCCTATACAACCTATATTTAGCCAATGGCCATAACCATGTATACAATGTAAAATGACATAAACATGCTCAACAACTACCAAAATGAAGAAAACAAATAAAAGAAACGAGCGACTTAGCCAATATCCGAAGAATAGCAACTAGAACCGTCGAACGATCGCTTCCCTCTTCATCCTCAACCTCGGGTTGAGAGCTCTCCCTCAAAAATCCCTAAACCTAACCCTAAAATATGGCCTAAGTCCTTAAGGGCAGAAGATGATCAGAAGAGAGGAGGAGAGAAGGGTTTAAATAGGACAAAAAATATCTAAAAAATATCTATTCTGCGCAGAGGCGTCCGCCTAAGCGGAGGTATGTCAGTTAAGGGTTTCGCCTAGGCAGTGGAGTCAGCGATGGACGAGGAACACATTCTGTTGGATTTTCGCTTAGGCGGAGGGCTGTCAGTAGCCATTTGTCAAATTCTCTGCTGGATTTCCGCCTAGGCACTGGTTCATTAGTGGCCTTTGTTCTTTTCTCAGCATCTTCACCGCCTAGGCAGTGGTCTGGACACCTAGGCGGTGGGCCTGGTTGCAAAATCTTGTCGTCTTACTCATTTTTTCACCGTTCTCCGACCGTTCTCAATACGAATTGATCATTTACACTTCGATTTCATATATTTTCACCCCACGCACCTATTTTAATACAAAAAGAATAAAAATATATTAAAACATATAAAAATAACTATAAACGTATTCGAAAACTAACAAATTCGATTTAGAAATATATGGGTAATTTACACTTATCATTGTGACTGTAAGGTTTTTGTTGAGTAAGTGTCACACCCCACCCCGGGCCCCAATGTTCGAGGCCGGGTATGATGACGACTTAATGTAACCTGATTAACCACATGCTTTGATAAACTATTTACGGATATGGATTTTCAAAGAAAAAGATATAGATACTTTACCAACTCAAAATATTTAGCGGTTATACAAAAACAATTATTTCATAACAAACTACAAAAAAAAAAAAGTTTAACCACTCACCCCCAACTGTTGTCCTGACAGCTACCAAAATAAAACTCGCTACATCTTCTGACTCTACTTAGCGCCAGTAGTTCTCCAACAGAGGTACCTAAAATAAAATATTTTATCGGTGTACTGTCTTCATAATATAAAAATAATTTGTGGATCAAGCATAATTATCAACACCACTTTTCAAAATAGAATATAAATATAACCATACACTGAGCCGAAATAAAATACCACAACTATCATCATAATAAAACAAAAGTATTTAATCAACTAATCAAATTACTTCGATATATAATAAAATACTACACACATATTTCTCTACTAGCCATAGGATCGTTTCACCTCACGATCGGAAGTTATAATAGTACCGTAACCTATACAACTGTGCAATCTAAGGTTTTCTTCAGTGTTAGGGCCATTCAATATCTCCAATAGTAGGAGACAACACATGGTATAAACCACCATATCAGGATGATAATCATCACCGTCAACAACAACAACAACAATCACAACAACAACAATAACCGCCTGTAGAACTTGCCTGTCAAGTCACAACATAACAACATTCCGTAGGACATGCCCTTATGTCGGAATCACACTATAGCATATAGGTATAATAATAAAAATATCTTTTCCACAATAAACTTTTTACTTGATTCTTCTACGTTATAAAACGGTCAATTTTAATAAATATTTTACTTTTCACAATTTAATACGAAAAATATAATTTAATAATTTATATAGGAGACAGTACACTCACCTCGATAATTATATTGCTTTTCACACTACTGTTGTAATCCTGACATAGTCGACGTCGCCTGTGAACCTAATAACGACAGGGTCTAACAAAGAATTTAATTAAATAAATCTAATATGCAATGTGTGAATTACTTGATACTAAAATGCAATTTTTTATTCCTAAATTTTATTGATTACAAAAAATTTATTAAAATTAAACGTTCTATTTTCTCAATCCAATATTATTTTTATAACTAAAATATTATAGTTACATTAATAAAATTAATTAATTAATAATTTAATACTCAAAAAATATTATCTGACTATCAATAATATTAGTAGGCAATAGAATACCAAAAATATCATTATAATTTTTATTTTGAATTAATTCATTCATAATTTTATAGTTACATATATTTTCGTAAGTATATATTTCCCATCAAAAATATAAATAAATAAAATAGAATAAAAGAAAAGTAAATGGTATATACCTTTTAAAGTTGAAGGAAATGGAAATAGAGAGTAATAAAAGACTATATTTCTTTTCCTTCTATGTATAGAGTGAGAGGGTGAAAGAGACTTTCGAAAGATTAAAACTAAAAAATCTCATGCATATATATATACATATACATATATAAATGGTTGCATGAAGGAGTTTTTTTTTTTTCTTTTAATGTATACATGTGTATACATCATATATCACATTTCTTTAGTGTTGTCTTTTTCTCAAGGAAGACAACACATGCAAAATATATATATATATATATATATATATATATATATATATATATATATATATATATATATTTTAATTATTCACATTAACTATCCCTTATCCTAAAGCAAATAATAATTTATCCCAAAAAAATATTTAAAATTATAGTTTAAATAGCACAATAGTCCTAAAACTTTTTAAAAGTCAATTTAAAATTAATATATTAACCCCTGAAAATTTTAAGGTAAAATTTAAATAGTATAATGAACCCCATTATTTTCAAAATATTTTAAAATGTATCTAAAAATCATGCATGTGCAAAAATTTAGGTCTTACAAGAAGTGATAAACACTGATATATACGCATAAACCCTAAGTCAGATGGGTAGCATGGAGAAGTACCTACCAAATTCGATGAACAACTTGGCAATTCAGATAGCTTCAAAGGGTTAGGACTATTTATTTGAATTTCACGAATTTGTGGAATTTCCTGATGGTGTATTCAGGGATTACGTGAGTACCTTTGAAGATACCAAAGCACAAAAGTTTATTGATTCGTCCTTTTAACAAACTTTATTTCAAAGTTGTATTTTCTGGTAGTTGTATTTGTAATATACCATGTATTTATTTCAACGTAACGTTTTGGTATTGTAAACTTTTGTTATTGTATATTCGTTTTTGAAATTTAAATAAACAAAAAAAAAAAATGTTGTTTGGTAGAAGTAGTGTTATTATAATTTAACGTAGACATGATACATTAGATTTAAAAAGAAATACTTAGTTAAACTGCAATTCACCAACATAGAAACATTATACATTATTTTCATCATCCGATATTTCAATATCTAATTGATATTGAGATTCACCTAAATACCTCATGTAAGTACACGATCCATTGATCAAATCTTCTTGGAGGTACTCACAAATTGTTGTTTGAATTTCATGTTGTGCAATTCGAATTTTGCATTTAGTTATTTTCTTTGCGATAACGATGCAATGCCATCTAAAGTTCATGTGGTGTGCCTATTAGCATTGTTCTGGCCAATTGACAAACTGTTGGCATATTGTATTGCCTTCATCCATCCACGATAATTTCTCCTTGGTGCACAGAATAAGTGTATTCCTTTCGCATTCTTGCAAACCATAGTAGAGAGTAACAAACTCTTGGATCTAACAGGTAAGAGTATTCGTCTTCTAAATGTCAGTGACGTCCCATTGAATTATACAAATCCGCCACCGTGTACATTGTTTTGTTGAATCTGGATATGAAAATTTCAATTTTCACTTTAAGGCATGTTTACAGTGATTGCAATTAGATATAAAGTTTCATATATATATATATATATATATATATACATACACACATGCGTATATGTGGATACAAATATGTTTGTGAATGTATGTATGTATTAATTATAAACACTAACCTGATTGGTCCAATCAATCGTAATAAAATTGATTTGTCAATTAGTACTGACAATGTTGGGTTGATTTGTTAATTCAACACTAATGAAGGTCGAACTAATTTGTCAAATCAGTTTTGATAATGGTTGTACCAACTTAAACATCAACAATGACAAAGACTAATAAAGGCTGTAAAGGCATATTTGGAAAAAAAAAAAAAAAATTAAAGATGGTAGTCCACATTGAAAAAGCATGCCACAAAATGTCAATCAACATTAAAACATTTTATTTTGAAATGTCAATCAACCATTACAAAATGCCGAGACCTTTCATTCATCCATCATACATGTTATTATAAAAACTAAGTTTTGTATATAAACTCTTCATTCTATAATTTTCGTGATATATCTTCAAATTGTAATTCAAGTAAGGAAAACTCATATGATATTTCAAGTGAGGAATGCTTATACAGTGTTTGGGGGTGGCCTGGATCTTGGGATCACTATAGACATTAGGTTCTCAATCCATATTATGATAACTACTGGAGCGATCAAGACACCAATCCGATAGAATATCGTGTTGGTCTCCGCCAAGAGTGAGAATATAGGGTGAAAGAGTCTAACAACCTTGTATCTTTGTTGAGAGCTCTTAATGCACTAGTTCAGCATCATATCCTTGCATATGCCTCGAAGATGTCAAATTAATGACAACCGCGATTGAAGATGTTATTACACGAATTTGCCTGGAGAGTGATTGCATGTTTTTACGAAGAAGTCTATATTATCTACTCCAACTAGCTAATAAAATGGCCACCGCAAGTAACAGAATACTCTCTCCAAACGAATACCATAACATGATGATTAACAATGATTATCTGTCTGAGAAATACATATCCAACAGAGAATAAATATATTTTGCTGATTATATTGTGTTTGTTATGTATTTTCAAGTGACTATCTTAGTGATATTATGTATCTTAATCTTTATGTTTCTTAATCATGCAATGATGCATTTTTAGTTTTGCATTCAAAGTTGCCAAAAAACTATTGTCTACTAATTGAAACAACCTATCATCTTTGACGATTTTTTAAAAAATATTCAGCAATTTGTTTTTAGTTTTGTAAGTTTTGTTTTAGAGTCTTATAAACTTAGTTTACGTAAGAAAAAAATTGATTAGTTTTGAGCACGGATAGAATACTGTTTTGGTGTTCAAAGTTTCCAAAACTTATGAAAGAATAACATATGTGTGTGTGTGTGTGTGCGCGCGCGCGCGCACACACACATAATTTTTCCTCTAACTTATGGAAACTAAATTTAAAGAAATATAAGAAAAGAAAAGAAAAAATATTTTATTAATTGTGCAAGTTAGAATATACATAAACACAAAATTTATAATATACTTGGTGCACCATGGGGCCTCCTAATATTTCTTCTCGGCCTCTGAACAGGCCGAGGCTCATCCTCATCCTCATGTGTCTGCACTTCCTTACTATGGGTGGCATGTAGATGGATCTACCATTCAATATCCTTATCTCTCATCTCTGTTATTTCCGCAATGAAGTCCGTGTTCGAATCCTCAAATGTCCACGGCACATGTGACATTTGTTGCATAGGACCGCCATGCGAAATGGGTTGATGGTGTGGTGGGAAATCCAATAAGACATGGTAAACATTGTCCATTGAAGTAAAATAGGGACTAGCACTTGACGAAGGCAGAGGCAGATACTATTGAAATGCAGATTGTTGTAGATTGTTAAATTGAGAGATTGAAGCCTCTCCATGGCCTTGTCGCGAGCTGTAAGTTGTTTAGTGGTTTAAAAGAGTGAAGCTTGCAAGACGAAATTCTATAATCGGAATAGGTGTCGAAGGTTGGGTGGGGGAGTGGAATGCTTGCTATGAGCTGTCTCGAGCGGATGATTCATTCATTTGCTCGGTTGTCTCTTCACCATGATAATATTAAAGTGCGGAGTAACAAGTCGACAACACATTCTGCATCTGAAGAACAACTGTCAGATGTAATCTTTCAGTCCTTATAATATTGTTAACTTGTTTTTAGACTCGGAGCATCCCCTTTCTCTGGTCCTAAATCAATTAATATTTAAATAATTTAATAATATATATATATATATATATTTATATTCAAAAAGTAATAAAATAATTTATTAATTTTTTTGTTTCAACTTTTTGAAATTGTATATTACTCTTTTTTTTTCTTATTTATTATTATAAAAAATTATATTATATTTACATTATATAAAATTATTTAAAATAAATCATGTAAAAAAAATGAGTGATTTAAAAATATATATTTACATAAACAAATTTTAAAATTTTGGAACTGCTTTGAAAAAATATATTTACATAATTAAATTTTAAAATTTTAAAAAGAAAAAAAAAAAAACCTAACTGGTTTGAATTTGATCCAGTTTGGGCTGGCTTCAAACTGAGTTTGGAACCGGCCCAGACTAGGCTAGTTCTAAACTAAACATTTTTGCTCGGTTTGAAGCTGACCCAGTTTGGGCCGACTTCAAACTAGTTCTATTATTTTTTTCTTTTTGTTTCATTTTTTTATTTTATAAAAAACAATAATTAAGAATAAAAATAAAAATAGTATTACTGACAAAAATAAATCAAGTTAAAAAAAATGAGTGAGTTAAAAATATATATTTACATAAATAAAATTTTAAATTTGGGAACCGGTTTGAAAAAAAATAATATATATATATATATATATATATATATATATATATATATATATATATATCGATAAATTCTAAAATTTTAAAAAGAAAATAAAATAAAAATTAATGAGTTGAATTTGGAACCGGCCCGGATTGGGCCAGTTCCAAATTGAGCATTTCTGCTCATTTTGAAGTCGAATCAATCTGGGCCGGCTTCAAACTAGTTTTTTTTTTTTCGTTCTTTATTTAATAAAAAATAATTATTAATAATGAAAACAAAAAGAGTATCACTAACAATATATATGATTTATTAGGCTAAATCATATATTTTAGGGTTAATTACACTTTACCTCCTGTGGTTTGGCCCATTTGCACTTTATCCCATGTGGTTCAAACGTCGCCACTTACCCCCCCTGTGGTTTGTGGACATAAGTGCAACCGTCACTCCGTTAACGAAAAGCGTGGAATGTCGATTTTGCCCTTCTATAATTATTCACAATTATTGGAGTAGAAAGTGTAATTAACCCAAAATTCTTCTTCTGCCGCCGCCGCCGCCTACCCAAATCGAAAGCCCCAAATCGAACGATTTTGAAATCGAAACCTGATTTCAAAATCGAAATCAAAACCCAGAGGCGAAGAACACTTCGAAATCGGAATCGAAATAAAGAAGAAGACGAACGTGAATGAACTAGGATTTTGATTTCGATTTTGAAATCGAAATCGAAACCCAGTTTCGAAATCTATTTCAAAATCGAAATCAAAATGGAGAAGAAGACGAAGACAACGTCAAAGTGACAACGAAGACGACGCCGGTGAGGTGAAGAAGACGAAGAAGGAAGAGCAGACAATCCGGAAAACAAATTAAAGGAAAAAAACATTTTTACCCCTAACTTTAACAAAATATGCAAATAGGTCCCATTAAATTAATAGACAAATATTTTTTTTGTCTTACTCTTTTTTTTATTTCGTTTTTTTATAAATGAAATTGAATTCAATTCAATTGAAAATATTTTTAGGTGAATTTGATTGAAATTAAATTCAATTGAAATATTTTTAAAAATTAAAATTAAAAATATTTCCATATGAATTCAAGTAAAAATATTTTCAATTGACTTCAATTCAATTGAAAATATTTTTAGTTTCAATTTTTAAAAAAAAAAATTCAATTAAATTTAATTTTAATTGAATTCAAGTAAAAATATTTTCAATTGAAATTAAATTCAATTTCATTTAATAATATTTCAATGAAGAAGAAACAAAATATACAATAACCCCTCAAGATATTGAAGATGAACTATAACTCCAAATTAAGTGTTCTGGGTATGGAAATAAATTACATTATCACCTCTCAATTTATGTTTTAATTTTGAATTAATCACTAGAATTTTTATTTAGTTATCCTTGTATTCAGATTCAATAAATTGACCATTGACTTTATTTACAAATGCATTCAGTGCTAAAAATGAATTTTTAATAAATAAGTGATATTAATTAAAAGGTATGAAAATCAATAAATACTTGAATAAAAAAATGTGATATTTGAATAATCAAATAAAATTAATAAGATTAATTTTAAATAAAAAAAAAATTGATATAATAGGAACACGAAAAAGGTATTTTGGAAGGAAAATGGGAATAAGAAATTGTATTATTATTATTATTATAAAGACGTATAAGGGTAAAATGAAAACAAAGGTAATGCATTTTGGAAAGAAAAAGCACAAAAAACAAGTCCATTCTCAATGCAGGCGCGTGGGACTCATTTCTGTCAAAATTGATAGAAATCGTTAGTTTTGCACTTAGGCCCAAGACCACAGAGGGGTAAGTGGCGACGTTTGAACCACGGGGGGATAAAGTGCAAATGAACTAAATCACAGGGGGTAAAGTGTAATTAACCCTATATTTTACTAACAAGTAACAATCATATTCTTAACACATAAATATAATACTTTAGTGTTAACCTAACATATAAATCATATAAATTAGATGTTTTAGTGTAAACATAAACAAGCATATATTTTAGCATATTTTAATATTAACCTAACACTAATAATATATATTTACATAAAAATATAATTATACTAACAATATATATTAGTATACAAACATAAATATAAACCTAACCTAAAAATATAGATTCACATAAAAAAAATATAATTATAAGATATTTTAGTGTTAACCAAATATATAAACAAAATATTTGTGTAAACCTAAATATATATATTAACATAGAAACATAAATATCGTAACAATATATATGATCATAAAATTATAATTACACAAAATTTAATATAAAAACATATATTAACATCTAAAAAAATTAACTAAAATAATATTGATGAGGGTATTTTTGAATACCTCTGAGCCAACACTTGGGACCCAGCAATGTATTCGTCGTTGTAGTGATAGAGACGCATTCCAAAATCTACAAACACCACGCTGGAGCATACGCTGACCACGGCTCCTCCTTGGAACCTCATTTGCACCCAGAGAAGAGCGAGAAGTCCCGCAGGGATGTGCCGCTCTGAGTTTTGCGCCGTGCCCTGGGCGATCAGTTTCAGGGACTTAAACGTTCATCTCGACCAACTCTCATTTTCACCTTGTTTATTCTTCAGGACTCCACGGATCTCCACTCTCCTCCACCAACTCACCATCGCAGGCCTGACAAAGACCCGCGAGCTTCGCCAAATGGGCCCAAAAGCCTAAACCCAACGATTCTCTCCTAAACGCCCTGGATTCTCGGCTAAACATAGAGTTTCGACTAATTAACCGTATTTAGACCCGACTAATCATCTACAATGCCTATATATATCGGGGTCTATGTAAGCTCGAGGTACGCTGGAATACACTTACATTACGCGCGAGTTCATTTGTTTACTTACCGCATTACTGTATATTTTCTCTCTAAGCACTGATTACCACGTCGGAGGGGCTTTATCGGAAAAAATCTTATTCTGAGATTTCTACAGGTACACTCCCTGAGGAGCAGGACTTTGGACATAGCAGGTCAGTCCCTTCAGGACCCAGCGCATCTCACCCGAAGAATTTCCAACCGACGACTCCACCTCAGCAGGAGGACCCACCCGTCATCGGATTGAACCATACTCGAGGTGTGTACCAATTTTATACACCAACAAATATATTATTACTAACCTTCATGAAATGGTAGATTAAAATCACAGTTCAAGATCTTCAACGAATAAGAGAGAAGAACAAAATCTAACAAGGTAAAAATGGAGGAAGAAAATACTAAATAAGAAGAACTGATGAAGAAAAAAATGGTAAAGAAGAAAATGGAGAAGTCGTAGAGTTTATAGAAAAAAAATTATCGTTTGAAGTTTTAAAATGGGTATTACTCATCAAATAAATTTGATATTTGATGAATAATACCTTCGTGCAGGAATTGTGCAGAGAGATTCATACATATTGTGATTTTGCTTGACAAGGGCATTGGCGAAGGACATTGCCCTTGGCCAAACATATTTATGAGCTAACCTCCGTGAAATCTCCTAATATTTTTTTTTTTAATTTTTTATTCATTTTGTTTTTGTAATTCTTTTTTTATTTTCTTTTAAGTTTTTAAATTCATTTTTCTTGTTAGAAAGTTTTTTATTGAAATTCTTAATTCTTTAATTTTATTATTGAAATTTTATTTAAATTTTTTTATATAATTTAAAAAATATTATAAAATTTCATATTTACTGATGAACAAAAAAAAAAAAAAAAAAAAAGCTAAGTATTTTTTAAAATTAATTTTTTATAAATGATTTAATAAAAACTTATTTTGTAAAATATATTTGAAAAAATTATAAGAATTAAATATATTAACTTTTAAAGTAAAGTAAAGTATTTTATTCGATTTTATAAGAATTAGAAAAAATAATAAGACATATAAATTATTTTGTTTAAAAAAAGATTTTTTAGAAATAATTTAATTTTAAAAAAAAAATAACTTCAAAAACATAATTAAAATTTTTTTAAATACTTTTTTAAAAATATATATATATTGAGGGGGTAAGGTCGATTTTTTGTAGCCCCCATCCCGGTGTCAGGGTCTGCCATAGTGGCAGCCCCTAATGTTCATGAAGAAACTGGCCGAGGTTTCTTCATTGTACATAAAAATAAAATAAAAACTATTTTTTGGTGAAAAATGAAGGCCCTCAGCTGGTTTCAAACTAAAAACTTGAAACCGGCTACCCCTCTCCCATTTTGCTTTATTTTTGTATTAAAGTGAAACTCAACACTAATCAAGAAAATAGCAAACTTTTCAGCATTATCGAGGTAAAGAACTTGAGTTCTTTACATAAAAGAGTATTTAAAAAAAAAAAAACTTTATTGTCTAACAAGTGTTATTTTAAATTTAGGTATAATTGGAGAGAACCCCAAGCTTAAGAGTAAAATGGACCCACAAGTCCAATTTTTATTTTAACAAAACACTATATATATATATTGAACTTGAGTTCTTTACATAAAAGAGTATTTAAAAAAAAAAAAACTTTATTGTCTAACAAGTGTTATTTTAAATTTAGGTATAATTGGAGAGAACCCCAAGTTTAAGAGTAAAATGGACCCACAAGTCCAATTTTTATTTTAACAAAACACTATATATATATATTGAACTTGAGTTCTTTACATAAAAGAGTATTTAAAAAAAAAACTTTATTGTCTAACAAGTGTTATTTTAAATTTAGGTATAATTGGAGAGAACCCCAAGTTTAAGAGTAAAATGGACCCACAAGTCCAATTTTTATTTTAACAAAACACTATATATATATATATATATTAAAGGGTTTTTTTTTATTATTTAGACCATATCTAAGAGTCTCTATAATAGATTATCCAAACAAATAGTTGTCTTGTTACTTCATTCAAATCGTATATCTGAGTTATTTTTTGGTCCTAGGCAGTTGAAAGTTAGAGCGAGATAAACCATTTTACCCCCGCGATCATGCTGAAATGGGGAATTGAGTTATGGTAAGTTTCATTATGTTATTTCAAGTAGCTACCATTAATGTGTTATAATCATTATGCCAGGCAGTTCATTCCATCTAAATACTTTTTTTTTTGCAGGCGATTCATTCTATTTGTAGTCATGGATTAAAGTTGAGAGGACCACGACTAGAAATAGTTTCGAAGTTGAGAAGACTAACTGTGAAGAAGAACTCACATATTTGCTGCCGTTTCTGGAATTGAACAGCTGTTTATTACAGTAAGTTGATGGCTTCGTTGATGTTTTTTGTTCGAGCTTCATAATATGGGACAATACTCAAATGCGATTCTTTTTGTTTCTACACATGAGTGTTTTAACATTAAACCTATAATGATAGTTAGGCGGATTTAGAACAAAAGCACATGAACATCCACACATGCAAGTTTCACGTGAATATTCTATGCATTCGTAATATTCTTACTACTTGTTATCCTTTCCTGTTTACTAGTCGTTTTATCATATTTTCATTAGAGTTAATCGAAAACTCTAACATTCATTCACAACAAAAAAATTTAGTCCATTTGTAGCGCCTACCGATGATTGTTGTATGATTTATGTAGTCAGTGGTGAATGTTATTACAACACTTTAACATTTATGCATGTCATTTTAAAAGTTAACATTGACTTGAATACATGAATGCTTTGTATTTGATATTTGTATGAGGTTAATTAAACTTTACCTCCTGTAGTTTGAAAATCGTCACTTACCCTTCATGTGGTTAGATTTTCAAATCACTTATTCCCTGATATAGGGGGTCAGTGCAACAAATATCTTACCACAAAGGGGGTAAGTAGTGATTTCCAAACCACAAGGGGATAAAGTGAAAATTGGCCAAACCACAAGGGGTAAAGTACTATTAACCCTATTTGTATGTGATGGTTTCTATCAATTATGTATGTTTCGATTAGGGTTTGTGATATATTTTATGAGAAATTAGTTTTTTGTTCGAAGAATTTTGAATTTTCTATTCGCAACCCCCACCACTAGTTTAAAGCTCTTGCGGAAAAGATTTTCCATTTTTTTATGTTTTTATATGTATAATTTTGATATTTACTACCAATGTAATTTTCATTGTATCTAAGATATAAAAATGCATATAGTTCTTATCTTTTTTCTTTGGGTTGTTTAAATGTTTGTTGCTGTTCCTTTCTGTAATATATACTGTTTTTTTTTTTTTTTTTAATTTCTATTGATATGTTTAAATAGCTACTGCAATGATTTTATTTTATTTTTTTAATATGAGGTTCAAAAAATTATTTTTATTTAATTTGAAATGGATGTGTAACATGTGATTTGTTGTCAATTTTTTTTTTTTTAATTATTCACTGAGATAGATGGAGGAGGTGGTAATATTCAAATAGGGTTAGTTACACTTTGCCCCTTGTTTAGGCCGTTTTTCACTTTGCCCGCATGTGGTTAGGCATCACCATTTTATCTCCTGTAGTTAGACCCTTATTGCACTTCACCCCTCTCGTCAGCACTTTGTCCCCCAATTGTTTTGGCTTACATCAGAGGGTAAAGTATAACAAGGTCTGACTACATAGGGCAAAGTGTTGAAAAAAATGCTACAAGGGGTAAAATGCAAAATGGCCTAACTATAGGGGACAAAGTATAGTTAACCCTATTTAAATATTTACTGTGATGGTGATGGCGATGATGAATTTTTATTTTGTTGGTAGTAGTGGTGGTGAATTTTATTGTGGTAGTGATGGTGATGGTGAACTTTTACTGCGGTAGTAGCAATCATGTCGATTTTTTACTGTGAATATTTGTTTTGGTGGTGGAGATGATGATAGTAAATGTTTGTTGTGGTGAAAACGATGGTCATAATAAACATTTGTTGTATTAGTGGCGGTGTTGATAACAAATATTTGTTATGGTGGTGATAGAAATATTTATTGTGGTTGTGATGGGATAATAAATATTTTATGTGATGATTAATAGTTATTATTTAAAAATTAATTAAAAGTTTATTTTCGTCATAAAAGAAAAATATTTCTTGAATTGGGGTTTTTACAAAATAAAAAGGTGTGTGGGGGGCATAAACATGACAAATAGTGGGCTTTTGGGGTCAAAAAAATAAATTGGCCATTACTTGACCCATTTTTGATTAGTTAAAAAAAACGAGTGATTAAAAATCATCTCTTTTAGAGTCGATTTTGAGCCAATGCTCAGTTACCTTCCCGAATAGGCCACAACCTACTCCGGTAGGCACAGACTTCCTGCAGAAAGCGCGCTACACGTAGGCTTTTTGCTGGAACTTAATGTGCCGCCGACCTATCGGCCTCTCACCTTCTCCATTCTTCTCTTACCTTTCTTTCTTCTTTATTTTTTATTTTCACTCCATTTCTACTTCATTCTTTCTTTCTTTTTTCACCCCAGAGATCTTACACTTTCGCTCATTTTCAACCATTTGGTAAATTTGTCTATATATATTTTCATTAAAATTTTTAAATGTTTACTTTTATTATACGTTAATATATATGTTTCTATATATATATAGTGTTAGTGTTAGGTTAATTTGTTTAATTATAAGTATATATTGTTGAAATATTTGTTTGATTTATTAGTTGATAAAATTATTAGTAAATTAATAAAATATTATTTTAGATTTGTGAAGTAGTTAAAGTAAAGTATGATGTGATTTAATATGTGTTTAATTTGGTTAATTAAGTTTAGATTTTGTATAATTATGTTTTTATTATATGAGGTTATAATTGTTAGATTTGTTTGATTAGGTTGTGATTTTATAAGGTGATGTTTAATTTGGTTGTTAGAATACTATTAAGGTTCCCTAATTGTGCTGAAATTTGTGTATTACGAAATTGTAGAATGTTATATTAATTTTTTGGGTATAATTGTTCCCAAATTAACACAACAAATTTAATTATTTTACTATCTAAATTCTTAATTAAAATATTATAAATTTTGGCATATAATGATAATTCATTTTTTATATATTTAAAATTTTCACATCTTAAACAACTATTTCACCCAAACATTATTAATTGTAATTAATGATGAAAATTAATAGTATTGTTTTTGTATAAACTGTAACAATAACGAACATGATGATATATTGGGGTGATAATATTATGCACCAACCGAATGGAAGTGTGTAATATAATGTGCCTCCTAAGGAAATAATTACACTTAATATTGGCACGGTATTGAATGAATTTTTAGATTCGATTAGGCCAAATGTAGTTTTTAACGGCGAAAATGTAAGGTTGAAGGTTCAATGTCGATACCCAATGTATCAACGACACTTACTTTGGATGCATCAATTATTTCCTATTGAGGATGACAATGCACTAACAAATTCCTTAAGTACACTTATGTATTTTTCTGAGGTTGTATATTGTTGAATTTTACGTCGAAAAGGAAGTGTTAACAACATAACTTTTTGGTTCAGAATAACCTACCAATTAGGATCATTTACCAATAATGTTAACTGAAGATTAAAGTTTAAATGATTTTTCGAATATGTCTCAGTTCAACAATCAATTTAGTTCTATCTTTTACTCGCAAGAGCGAACTAGTTTTCTTCAATCACAGTTGGTGTACCAGACTGACCTTAGGCCTAGTAGAAGATTTAAGCGTTCCTCGTCTCCCGTCTCTACAAATGCAATTGATGTAGTTCGTTAGCTAGTGGATGAGATTGATACGATGATGGAGGATACGTTTGGTGCAGATAGTTAGGTTGATTTTCAAGATTGCGATGAGAATATTGATGTGCAAATGATGAGGGATGACCTGATAGATGATTTAAATGAGAAAGAGGATTTGATGGTCGTGGCAGGAGGTAGCGATGGAGATACTAAATGGAATGAGGTTGTTGAGGTCAATGATAATGATGTACTAATAATGTACGAGACCCGATTCTATGCATGCCTGAATATGACTGGGGAAATACTACTAAGATCAGAGATTACAAGTATAAATTGAAGATTAAAACATGTGATCCTAACAATCCAGATTTTATTTTGGGAATGACTTTTTGTCCCGTCCCGTTAGTGTTGGATAGTTCAGATAAATTTTAAACTTGGGTTTAAAGGAAATGAATTTCTACCTGAGATCACACTGTATAATATACAACAATACCCAAAAAAATACAAGAAAAACACTAAAATTGTTAAATTTGATAAAATACAGTTAAGTAAAATTTTCGGGTCAACCTTGAATTTTCAATAATTTAAGGGGGGGGGGGGTCTAAAATGACTTTATTAAAGTTTTATTTTCATTAAATCATCTTTAGTATAAATAAAAATTAGCCACTACCCTTAAATTATAGTATATTTCAAATAATTAACTCGGTTACCTACCCTGACCGTGAAACATTTACTTTTATTGAATCTTGTCGATTTAACACCAAAAACATTTATTTCAATTATGAATATTACATAAAATGCCACCAAGAAACAATCCAAGAGACATTAATCAAGGCTTGGAAAGGTCATTAAAAGTCCTAAATCACAAGGACGATTAAGGAACTGGGCTTGATTTGGAATTACACCAAATTCAAGTTATCTTGACAAACCACCCTAGGCGCAATGATTTAAGAGTCTATCCATCATTAAAGGCACCCAAAATAGGCCTTTAAATGACCAAGGAAACTTCCTAGAAGTTTTCCTACCAAATGGCTAAGGAAGGGAACCAAGACACTTAGGGTGCAACCAACCGTTATCGAAATTAAACCGATTCGGTTCGTTACCTAAGTCAGGCATTTAATGAGAATTAAATGACCATCCCATCAAGAATTAAATGCTTGGGATGACATGGATGGACTATATTCCAAGTTTCAAGATATTTTTATCAAAATATCTTAAAGTTAACTGAAAACCTTAAATCGTGACTACCTGTTACTGAAACCAAATAAAATTGGTTTTCCACCTATCCAATGCATTAAATGGACATCCCATCGAGAAATAAATGCTTGGAAAGACAAGGAATGTATAGGTTCAAAAGATCTATATATTTTCACCAAAATATCTTAGGGTTAACTAGGAACTCGAAAACCAACCGTCGGTTACAAAGCAAGTTAACCTGATTCCATCCAAAACCAACCGTAGGAGTGCTCACCAAGTAATGACTCATCAAATATTAGCCCCTAAACCGAACTGGATGTGTCACATCAAGCCATTAATGTTCCTATGTGCATGGAATATGATTGGTAGAGAGGCAATGATTGGTAATGATTTCCAATCATTACCAAATCTTTAAGAATCTTCCATTCCACCCTAGATTTGTTCAACACAAAACAAAATCAATACAAGGTAGCAAGTCCCCTGGGCCAAACACACCTCAAGGAAGAGACTGGGATAGCCTAAGCATGGATGAATACATAGGATCCCAACCTATAATATAGGTATTGGGGTCTTCATTTCTCAAGCCTTAAATGCATACCTTCTCTCTCTAAACTCGAGCAACTCTCTCGGGTGCTAGGATTTTAAGAAAATTTCTCAAATAAAACATTATTATTCTATTGAAATCCAATCCCAGAGGGTGTTATTGAGGTTCTTGGAGCAAGAACTCAAGAGATCGACAGTCACCGATCAAGACCAAGCTAAGAGGATCAAGGAGGAAAGGAGATAGCTACTTAGAGACAACCATATCCACTAACTAGGGTGTTCTTGAGGTTCTTAGAGTAAGAAATCAAGAGATCGACGATCACTGATAAACTTCCAAGCAAGAAGATTAAGGAGGAAAATGAGGTAATCACTTAGGGAAGACCACATCCACGAATTAGTTATGTTTCTTTAAAACTCCCTTTGATATTGGTTTAAATTTGTGTATGTTGCTTGTATATAGCATAATCACGTAGTTAACACACTTAATTTTCATGTACATAACACATAAAACCTATAAACCACAAAACAAACACTTAATTCTTGTTATAACGACCAAACTATGTTCAAATCATACAAAATCATTCCAAGCATCTCCAGAACATCCGAGAACATGTTAAGAATATGTGAGGACCCAAATCATCCGAGAATATGTAAGGATTCAAAACAAAACTTCAATCACATGATGAGTTGTGCATGCTCTCTTAAATTTTCTCAAGAACTTTACACCATCTCTTTACTAATTGTTAATATTAACTATATAACTACTAATAACCAGATTTATTTTCTATTAAATGTCAAGATCACAGGCAGGTTTGCTTGTGGACTGGCGCGCACACACACACACACACACACACATATACACTACACCGACAGACCCTTGTGGCTAAGAACTCGGAATAAAGATAGGGCCTATATTCCTTCAGGGATATGTGTGATTCTTCTTCAAAAACCTTCTCGTTTTTCTTAGTTACGAGTAGGACTGACATAAATATATGGTATTTTTTTTTTTTTTAACTAACAACTCACACACTAACACTAACTTACCAAAACAAAAGAGTTCGGTTAAGATGTTTTTAACAAAAGAAAGAGATTATTTACATGTCATGTTGTGATTCAGGTTGTTCACAATTTAAAAGAAATTAATAATAAACATAATTAAGGTTGTGATTCAGGTTGTTCACAACTTTAAAAACTGTTAATAACAACTAACTAAGGTTGTGAATCTGGTTGTTCACAATTAAAACTAACTAATAATCAACTCAAACCAACTAAAACCAATCCAGTTTTCAACTTAACAAGAATGAACTACATTTGACCTAATCTTTGGTAAACACCCAAAGTACGTAGGCAACCCATAAGGCTTCGGTCACACCTTTAATAACATAAAACATGTCCTTTAACCAAACACAAACAAACTACGTAAAGACCTGATTCTCGTTAATCCAAGATACATAGGCAACCCACGTGCGGG
The DNA here is from genome assembly GCA_016647705.1 of Eucommia ulmoides. NCBI lineage: Eukaryota > Viridiplantae > Streptophyta > Magnoliopsida > Garryales > Eucommiaceae > Eucommia > Eucommia ulmoides. The sequence continues at coordinate 45,477,722 of CM028330.1, forward strand.
TTCAGTCGTATATCCTAATAAATTAATCTTAGTCTGCATTTCATATAGTTTCCATATTTATATTTCGATCTATATAAACTGTTATTGGGTGTCACTGACTAGTATTAACTGTAGTATTTACTTGCTTATCATTACATCATGTTAAAATACATAAAAAGTGGAATTAAAAAAAATAAAATTTATTCTTGTTTAAGTAAATCAAAGAAAACTGTTTGGATACGCTTAATAGTGAATATTTATTCAGACCAAGGTACAATTTACGGACGGGTGTCTTGGGGTGCATAAAACCTTCCCTAAGCATAATCGACTCCTGAACTTAAAGAATATCTCTAGTACACATACCTTTGGATTTCAAAACACGGGTTATTTCAAAGGAAAAATGGATTTCTAAAATCCAGGTGACTTAGCCTACCATTTAACCATTTGTTAGGTGCCGACTCCATTTTTATCAAAAATCTTAGCCCAAGAAGTTTTTCAAAATCGACGCCTAGAAAAGCCCTTGAAAAACCATTTTAAAAAATGAACGGATTTGGACGAACTTAGAAAGGAAGAAATGGAACTTGTTTTCATTCTCTTCCCAATTCTCTACTTCTTCCACTATCAAAATCCAGGGTGCATTAGCTAGCGACTCCACTAGGGGATTTATAAGAGAGTCAGGCCTAGTTGGAGTCTAAATCTCTATTCACTGTTTAACAACATCCAAGCATTATGTCTTTGATTTTAAAGCATAAATAATTCCCTACCAATAATAATAATAATAATAATAATAATAATAATAATAATAATAATAAAGATGATGGTGATGATAAGCATATTATTTCATATGTATATATCAGCATGCATGCATCTTTACTGTCTTTATTGACTGCATTTATATTATTGTCTTTAAATATTGCAAATACTGTCTTTATATTTCTATAATTACATTATTGTATACTCCCTCCAATGCACAAGAACTCACTTTGCATTGCATATCATTGATGGAAAACCCAAGCCGTAACCCTCTTAGGGATATATAGGCCGACAGCAGGGGCTGAAGTTGGTGAGGTCATGACTACCCTTAAGTTAGAAAGAGAAGTTAGTAGAAGTAAGGCTGGGTGGGTTCCTCCCCCGGGATCCGGTTACGAACCTTTGCTCGCTCGAACTACCAACCAAAGATGGATGTTCTCCTGATGAGGATGCCGGAGGTTTAAAGGTCTGGGAACTGAGCTTTTTTAGGATGTACTAGAAGAAAAGCCAAAACCACATATAGTGAGTCTAGGATAGAGGATAACCAAAATCCTATTTTACTTAGGACACTTATCTTGGAGAGAGATGTCATTTTTAATTTCTGTACATTTATTTACATTACTATTGTACTAAGTATATAGAATAACCTTCTAGGACAAATAGGGGCATAATAATTAGTGTAAGAGTTCTTGTTCTGTCCCACGCATTGCAAGCTTGCTCAGCACCAAAAAAATGTTTTCAAAACATTTGAATACGGAGCAAGTTGCAGAAAAGAACAAGAATCCTTACTCTACTCAACCCAATAAACCATCAAACATAAACATCAAATTTATAATTACATTTCATCCGTAATAATTCACTTAAAACTTACATTAATAAAATCAACAATATATTCACCTTTAAATAAATAAATAAAAAAACACCTCAGAATAAACATTTAAAAATACCCTTTGTTGAACAGCTATCCTGAAGCTCGTATGCTAAAGCCGTTAAGATGGGACTGACGTCACGTCATCATGACAAGATGCAAGAGACAGTAACTGCCCTGAAGAAATCTGCAAGCCAAAAGAACCCGATACCGCTTCTCGAGAAAATTAAGCAAAAACCCGTATGCCAACCTAGGACCTACAACGATGAGTCTTTTGGACTTATAGTAGAAATGACACCCATGAATAACTTTGGTAACCTAGGAGTCTGGAAAAATGACCCCAAACCCCGCACAGAGAATAGATCTCCTCGGGAAACTGCGAGAAAGCCTATTGGGTAACCTATTCGGAGCCGATGAAGTAAGTTGACAACACCGCCGTTAAGTGGGAAGACGAATATGGGGATATTCCAATGAGAGGAAACGATTGGACCTTTGACATGGAGCCACTGACTGAAATACCAACTGGTAGCGGAATATTATGTCGCTACTTTTACTGCAAGTGTACGGGTCAAATTTTAATATAGTGGGAAGAGTAAGGGTTGTCTTATCCACAGGGATTGGATTAAATTATCGTTAAGTACCGCGATTGTTATAACCTAATTTTATCTAGACAATACAATTTTATGTTTTTTTTTATTGAAATAATAAAACTAAACTAAAATAATAACTATTTAAAATATAATACTAATATGACGTTAATGAGAATATATTATCTAGGGATTGACTTCGTTCACTTAAATATGTTTGTTTTAGTCTAGTTTACATTAATGGTATTCAAACTATCCGATAATCTAGGTATTGAAAACTCACTCACTACTTCTCCTGAGTGTAAAGTGAATGAATATGCGACTTCGCGTCAACGTCGATATCCCTATCTAGCATCTAAATAACACTAATCACATAAGTCTTTCCCTAACCTCACGGATTGCGTACTTTCTAATACTCTCTCAAGTCATTAGATCGTCACGTTGTGTTTAAACTCTAGTCTGAATTTGGGGTTACCTCTTCAAACCTCGTATTCTCAAACCAACCACAATATCATAGCAAACTATAATGGAAGTAATAAAATCATAAACACAATCGAATACAAATGAATAACCGTTAACAAAACATAGATTTATTCAAATGACATTTTCATGAACTACATCAACCCCTAAATAATATATGTTTAACTCATGGCCATAACCACATATTCAACTACAAATGAACTAAACATCATCAAAACAATCAACCAAAGCTAAGAAATAAAGAGAGAAACAAGAGAGAGTAGTCAAATCTAAAGAATCGACACTTCCATATCCGTAAAAACCGCTCTGATCTTGTTTTCTCTTCTCCAAATTATGTTCTCCTCTTGCTTGGTTGATCTTAGGGCTCCCAAAATGTCCCAAAAAATGTGCATGGTATGAGGGAGAAAGGGGTGATAAATTAAGGGATCAAAACTATCTCAAAATATCCCAAAATATCTTTACCAGGTGGTGTCGGACCGCTGCAGTGGTAGGAAAAACCGCTGCAGCGATAGAGGTCATCGCTGCAGTGGTGGTTGGGCAAAATGTTTCTGTTGTTTGATCGCTGCAGCGGTGGGGCTCACCGCTGCAGCGATAGAGGGCCAATGGCCCTTTGATGCTCTTTAGCCTTTTTTCTCACTTTTCAACCGTTTCTCTACTGACGTCCTACCGATTTGCTCGATTTTCAACCATTTTCACCCCTAACACCTAATTTACATAAAAACGAATTAAAACATAACAAGAACACTCGAAAACTATCAAAATCAGTTTGAAAATGTATAGATAAATTCCACCTATCAAATACCATAAAACTTAGAAGTTAGCTAGTCTTCGAGCAAAACACTCACACTAAATTAAACAAACACAACTAATCAACGGACACAAATACTAAACAATGAAAAAACACAAACAACCTAAATATAACGACGTGCGAGTTTTGAATTCAACTATTCGACCAAAAGATTTTCCCTCAACAGCCCCCAAATCATATCGAGTTCAGGAATAAAACACACCATGTGGTATTCTAGAATTTCAACATTCAATAATGGTAAACGCCATTTGAGATCCTATTCAAGTGTGTGTGCGAAAACTCAATAATATAACCATCCAAAGACCAGATTGGATTATTCACTAATAAAGCTCATGACTTAGACCATAAAGGACTATGATATCCATATACCAGATTGGGTTCCACTCTCCACTAATGTAGGCTTGGAAGATCAAGAAGATCAAAAGGACTTAGTTCGGTTTTTGGTAAATGGCCAAGAGTATGTCAAGAATAGAAAACAGGTAAACGTTATAATTCAATGATACCCGAGGCACAACGCTTGGCGCTCAATCACACTCATAACCCCAAAGATAAATTTGAAACAACCCTGAACAAACATTTAAGAACATTGTTCTCACTTGTCAAAAGAAACAAAAATAGAATTATATTTACATATACATACACACACACACACACACACACACACACACACACACATACATATGTAGACTACACCCCCAAACTTATTTGATTTGTACAATTTCACGGGTATGGAAATACGAAAGAAAAATGACAAGTGAGTACTCGAATACCAAACCAATCAACAGTGCGCCCAAAATCCAACCTCTCACTTCAAGTAGCATATACAAATGCTCACTTGATTTTAACTCAAATTGTGCCTTAGGTTTTGCGACATAGGTTTGGAAAAAGTTTTATTGGCCAGGGTATTTTTCACGTGTTTAGAATTGAAATGTTTACAGGTTTTGATAGGGTAACGAGGGGTAAAACATATTACATGGTAGGCTTCAATGGCTCAAGCGATCAAAATGAATGCCTAAATCATGTCTCTTGAACTACCTCCCTTAGGATTTCGCCTCAAGTTTCCCCCAATCAGGTTCTAGAATCCCTAAATTTTCATGAACTTGCTGCTAAATAACTAGCATCAAATCGATTGAATAGCCATACAACGAGTCTACGTGATCGTGCAATTTAGGATCCAAAATGACTTTTACCCAATCGAAATGCCAAGCACATAGAACACACATGAATGGGCATTACCCTTGACCTCGAAAAACAACTAGGGGATAATATCATCATCGGGTAATGACCCAGATGAACTACAAAACTCAACACATAACAACAACTACTATAAACAAAAACATACTACTCAATCAAACAAACATGCATACAATAAACTAAAACTACACAACTAACAACAATTAAATTTAAACTACATAACTAACAACAAGAAAACATACTAAACATCCCCCCCAAACGTAAAACAGTTAGTGTCCACAATAACCCAATCATCGATCTCAACAATTGAAATATAGCATGCCGACGAATGGGGTTTAGAACATGTACCTGGGAGGCAATACAATCTTTCCTCCGAGTGAAGTCGATAGTAGTGCTCTAATTTATTTTGAAACTTGGATTGTCTCCCAAGAAGCACTTGGTTTAATGTTCTCGGCTTGACATGGAAAAGGGCTCGTCAAAGAGCGGCTTCCGCCCATAGTATGTGTCATACAACACAACATACGGGTCTTGGTTCAAAACGCCCTCAAGTTTGGTGAGATTTGACATTGAATGACACGGACTTCCAACTTGACTCAGCATGTATGCGGTGGGCATGAAAGAACGGTACTAAAGGTAGCGAAGGACAAGTGAGCCACATCGAATCCTCGTAGTTGTGATCGTCTTGGATCGGTGGTGGCATCACAATGTGGATCTCAAATGGTGAAAAATCACAATCGTCGACCCATGCTTGGGTTTCCGTCTCATTCAAATCATCGCCATTGAACTCACCCAAGTTCCTCCCACTTGTATCCGGTTTCTCCTAGTGGCTTTCACTTTTGGATGTGATTGGTATGTCTCTCAGTGCCACCACTTTTGACTCAGCCTCAATGAAGCAAATAAGCTGACCGATTTAAGTCTCGAGGGACTTTACGGTCTCATCAATTTCAGCGCAGGTCGTCTCAACATTATCAAGACGATCTTTATGCTCATTGAGATGATCATTCGTCTCCCTCCAAAAAGCCTGAGTCTCCCCATAAATTAAGCGAACATTTCTTCCAAGGTGGGGGAAGACTCCACATGTTGGTCCGGGGTGTGGCGGGAGAGAGAGAGAGAGGGAGGAAGGGGAGGAAGAGAGAGAGAGAGATTAAAAAAAATTTAATTAAAAAAAATTTAAAAATGTAAAAATACCAATTTACCCCTAAATTCCATTAGTTTTAATGGATTTTCTAACAGAAGGGTCATTTTGAAACGTTATGATACGTAGAGGATTTGAAATGAAACGTTTAAACTTAGAGGGACCACTTAGAAATATGTCAATAGTTAGAGGGTCTAAATTGTACTTTTCCCATAATAATAATAATACAATAATTCCCAAGAAAGATTACCATCTAAAACTTTTACATAAGACAGACATAAGATAAGTAACAAACAAAAAAGCTTCACACACCAAGTACTAGATAAAACAACTAATGTTTTAAGTACAATATAAAGATAAACACGAACAGACCAATCGAAAGTAGCCGATGCCATACAATCAGTGAGTAAGGGACGAGCGCAGGAATCACACGTAATTTAAAGCCTCTATGCAAGAGAAGTTCCAAGCAAACTCCTCCTCCATGAAAGCTAAGGGATAGTCTGAGGTAGAAGGAGTATCTTCCACTAACGAAGAAGAAGCCTGGACCATAGATATCTCAAGGGATTGTGAGACCGCAGAATGATAGAGATAGTCCCTCTAGATCATATACTCTATCGCCACCATTGGATGTGCTGAGAAAGAAATCATGTCAGATGTCAAGCGACAACGCTCCCATTGAGAATAAGCTGATGTATCCTAGCCACTTCCCTAAACTCGAAAGTATAACAGGCAATAATCGTGCCATCGACTAGTGGAATATACTGAGTCCTGCCAAACTAACGGAGTACTTGACTAGGAATGTAATAGATGTAGCCTCAGAATCCTAACAGAGAGATGAAAGGAAAATCCACACAATCTAAATAAATATTGGTTGACATTGTACACCTCATATTCTATGCTACTCTAGACCTAACCATCTCTACCAAAAGTGACACCCAGTCTGGTAGATAACAGAGACGCTGCGTGACCTGAGGGAACTGAGAACATAGCTAGTCTACTATCGGAACATTCGAGCACCAAGACACCATGTATAGCCTAATCAAATAATAGATGATCCATATCTGTAGTAGTGCGCAGCACCCAAAGAAGTAGTAGTCACTCGCCCGACAAGCAGTCAACGACCAGTATAATTCTGCTAACACGAGAGGTACTATCAGGAAAGATGAATTAGCAAGAATCCTCTCTGGTAAAATGATCGTTCGGCCTAAGAGATCGCTTTCCTTCCTAGGGAACAATGTCTCCTGCAACAACAGAGCAACTAATACAACCATCCGATGCTTGCGCCAGTCCTCGTAGCTGCCCTACATATCCCCATATCCCTGATAGCCGTGGAAATCTAAAAAACCACCTCTGAAGCGTATTGAACTCTAGGGAATACTCATCGACGTTCTAGCAAAACAGTAGTGTTGGCCAGAGTTTTGACAGCAATTGTCCCGTGGCGGAGGCCTGGGTGTGGATAGATTAAGTCACAGTCGAATGTCGTGGGCGCTTATGTGTGCTGAATGCACTATAAGGCTAGGGTATATGCTTTTCCTAACACTAATTGGTTTTAGGATGAGTGGTTGCACCTGAGGTCCTACAAGTGGTATTAGAGCCAAGGTCATGAGTTCAATTCCCAACGAGAGCAATTGCTGAGAGGGAGATTGTTAGCCAGGGTTTTGGTAGCAATTATCCCGTGGCAGAGGCCTAGGTGTGGATCAAGTCACAATCAAATGCCGTGGGCACTTGAGTGTGCTGAATGCACTATAAGGCTAGGGTATATGCTTTTTCTAACACCAATTAGTTTTAGGATGAGTGGTTACGCCTGAGGTCCTGCAAGTAGGTATTTTCGATTCACTCCTAGAACCTGTGATAACCAATTCTTTGACGAAGATAATGGAATATGGGGAATAGCTCTTGTCAAAGGAAGTCCAAGCAAAAATTATACCTCCTCTAGACACGGAGTCAGCTCGAACACCTCAAAACGGAAGCATGAAGATGCTAGTACCTAGATTCATACCAAACTCTTAACAAATGGCCCATCGACAGTCACCTGAAGAAGCTCTGTGATGTGTCAGAGTGCAGACTGTTGGAGAGCTGATTCATTCGAGATCAATGACTCTACCTAATTAGACAGAGAAACGTGGTTCAGCTAATAGAATGAATACGTGAGACGAATAATGTATATTTGTTGCATAAAAAATTAAAGTGATCCAACCTATCCAGACTAAGCTATGATGCCGCTAGGTCTCCCTACTGATGCAAATCATAGCACAACTTCAAGGGATCTAGTTCAAGTCCCAATTGGGCCGGTTACAAGAGCACGAGCAAGGAAGTTTAAAGACGCACTCAACGAACTGATTTAAAAGGCATGGAATCAAGCAAATTTGTGGAGGCCCATTGAGCATGATCCACAGGAGTAACAAAGATTCATCAACATGATTCAAGTTCTAGAAGAATCTGGCTAAGACTAAGCTTAAATTGGCATGTTTAAGAATACTCCTTTTTGGGTCTGATTGTAAGGCTTGCATGCCATTTATCTTTCTTTTATTTGTTTTTGACATTTATGGGTGCATATGGCTGATAACAAATCCATTTAAGACTCCCAACCTTCCTTTTTCTATCTTAGGTATGTGATCAGCTAATTAAGGGGCTGATTGTGGCATTTTTTTCCTTTTAGGTAAGTATTTATTTTAGGCAAGTAAGACTTATTTTATTTACCAGATTTTAGCCTTAATTAGGGTAGTTATTTTAGGAATTTTCCTTATAATTTTCAGCCTTTAAATAGGCGTCTAATCAATGAAAAACGCATACCATTATTCTGAAAAATTGTGAGAGTTTTTTTTTCTCTGCAGTTCTTTGAACTACTATTCGAACTTATCGAGATTACTCGTGGCATTCACCAACGACTTATCAAACGGATTTCCACCACCGTTTGTGGCATCTCCCTTATACCGAGGTTCTTGTTTCACACTAAACAACGCGTTGAGGTTATATACCGAGGTTCGTATTTATCGTAAACAATGGGTTGAGGTCTGTCATCCAATTCTCATCTTAGAACGATCTTGGGTTCTTTTTTCTTGTCGGATCTTGTTATTCTTGGTGGGATTCAGATCACCTACCTCTGGGGAAAAGACATTATGATCGGGCTATCGGCCCTTTATGGTAGAAATGTGGGCTGAACTCTTCCCTTTCACTCGGGAAGATGAACAACGTCCAAAGTAACCAGACATAATATCATGATACGAAAAAGAAAATTTGTGCATAAAATTTGTTATCATAATTAGGTTTATTTATGTTTTAGGAAAATGTTAGTATAAGATGTTCAGAAAAAAAAATACATACTAATAATTGAAGATAAGTTTTAACTATCTACACTACCAATATGCCATCCCATTGATAATAAATGTAAAAAACTAAAATAATACATATATATCCAATGCATAAGTACAATAATAAAAGGGAGAAGTATACATCAAGAAAGGAAAATACATATACATCCATCCCAATACATATACAACTATATCCACCATAATACATACCCAAAAAAATAATAATACATCCACTAAAATACATATCCAATGATAATACATGTACAAAATCTGTATACTATAATAAATATCCCCAAAAGATACAAATATACAATCCAATCCAAAAAAGTGAGAAATATTTGCGCCTGACATGGGTTAGTCCATATCTCCTCCCGAAGCCCCAGTCAGTGGGGTCGGCATAGAAAAGGGGATAAAAGCCTCTAAGTCAGCCATGAACTCTGTTGTGCCTTTAGTAGCTGTATGAGCCTCAGAAGGATGAGCCGGAGTCTGGTGATCTAATGATAGCCCGTGAAGTCTATAGATCTCTTGCTATAAGTCCTCACCGTACCGACGACGTTGATAGCAGTAAGCTAAGAAGTCGAAACCATCTCCTCCTCACTGGAACTAGCCCAAAAATTCAACACCCTGTGGCCTAACAAGGTATTACCCACTAGGTGTGTTATATTCGTCTGAGGACCAATCGACAGACGTGAGAACCACGAAAGGTACTGATCCTAAAAAATTGGGAGAGTAACCAGCATGTCTACGGGAGCTGTTGGATCAAGAATATTAGGATCAACATCAGTATAGGGTCCAAACCGCACCATCGAAGGAGTTGAAGGCCGACATAGTATACCGAAAATCTGAGGAGTTGCTCTCTCGCCCATGTACAATTCCCAGGAAGACAGACCTTTGAAGATGCAACGCTAAGTCAACGGCATCCTCTTAGGAAGCATGTCTTCCCAATGAGTGTCACGACAATATGGTTTCCAGATGATGTCTCTGTGTGCTAGGAACTTTAGATGAGTGCGAGCCACCACATGATCTCAGAAAGAGGACCCTTCTTCCAGGACGGAACGATGCCACTTTTTCCTACGGGAGAAGCAGTCCTCCACAGTAGAATAGGTCTAACATGAGGGAAGGTACTCATGTGCCAAATACTGTAAGAAAGACGAGAGAAAAAAAAAAAAAAAAGCTACGTAATAGAAAAAAGAATATAAAGGAAAGATAAAAGATTTAAAATTAACTCACGGATAGAAACTGCTAGAACCCCATGATGCTATCGACTTGAGCTGATATGCGAGAGTGAATCCCCACCAGGAAGGCTGCAAAGGTGATAGGTGTAATTTACCTATCTATTTCTAAATCGAACTTGTTAGTTTTCGAGTGGTATTATAGTATTTTAATACATTTTAATATATTTTTATTCTTTTTGTATTAAAACAGTTGTTTGAGGTAAAAAGGGATGAAAACGAATCATAAACGATCAAATCAGATCAAGATCGGTGGAAGAACGGTGGGAAAACAAGCATAGAGGCAAAATTCTAAAAAGCAGCCCACCGCCGCAGCGGTCAATATGTAGAGAGGGGCATAAAACTACTGGAAGCCCACCACTGAGGTGGTAAAACAACACCAAGGTCCTTGATTCCACCGCTGAGTCCACCGCCGAGGCCGTGGTTTAACCGACATACCCACTGCCGCGGTGGTGACTCTGCACACACTTTAGATATTTATTTAAATATTTTTTTAACCCTATATCTTCCTCATCTCCTCTATTTCGGACATAAGAGAGCTCCTAGGGTTAGAATAGGGTTGAGAGATTTTTAGAGAATGCTCCACCAAATCCGAACGAGAAAATTACAAGGCGAAGAAGGAGAAGCGATCTCAGAACAGTTTTAGAGCTAAATCTTCGAACTACGGCTAGTTTCTCTCGTTTCTTTCTTTATTTCTTAACTTTGGATTATGGTTTGAGCATGTTTAGCTTGTTTATCATTGTATATACGGTTATGGCCATTAGCTAAACAGATATTGTCTAGGGATTACTATAATTTATGAATATGTGATTTTGAAATCGATGTTTCGTTAATAGTTGTTCTTCATTATTTGATTGTGTTTGCCGTGCTTGTATTTCCATTATATGCTTGTTTAGGTATATTGAGAAATCGGTATTTGACACTCGGGAGAGATAACCCTGGATTTGGACTAAGGTTTAAACACAATGTGACAATCAATAACCCAGTAGGGAGTTAGAGAGTGTGCAATCAATTACGTTAGGGCAAGACTCATGTGATTATGTGTTCTAATAAATGCTAGAGGCGGACTTCGGCATTAACGCAAAGTCACATATTCATTCACTTGTCACTCGGGAGAGGGAGTGAATGAGTTTACGATACAGAGATTGTCAGATAAGTTGAACATCATTAACGTAAACTAAATGAGATCAAATGCGTATTTGTAAACGAAGTTAATCCCTAGATAATTCATTCCCTTATACGTTTCAAAATATTAATATAGTTTAATTAGATAAATTAATATTTTAATATTAGTATATTACTAATTATAAACTTCATTTTTTATCTCCTAGATAAAATTAGGTTATGATAATTACGGTACTCGACAATATTCTCAACCAATCCCTGTGGAAATGATAACCCTTACTCTTCTCACTCTACTAAAACTTGACCCGTACACTTGCAGTGAAAGTGGCGATGTAATATTCCCCTACTAGAAGGTGAAACTACCCCAGTCAAGCTCTTCCAAGCCAGCCAAATCGCTCAGAGTCCCTACGAAGTGGAGAGGGATGGTAGAACTCAAAGAATCCATAAAGATCCCACCAAGAAACTAAATAAGTAGGACTCTATAGCACTGATCCCTTACCACCGGGTCCTCTGGAGCTGAGAGGGTGAAGACCGACTCATGCACTAAGCTACTCTATCGTATATTCACCCCGGTCCTTACCTCTGTCTGTATCCTACCTAGGAGTCTCTCTCCCTCAGCCCAGGATGTCTCCCTTAAGGGAACAACCCGTCTTCAGAACCACGCTCCAGTGATCATCGCCCAATCAAGAGGCGTTGGCACCAGCTCTCCGCAAACTAAGTGAAGAGAATTTGTCGTCGAGAACCAACACTTGATCAGGGCATTAGAATACCCATGATCTATTCGAGAGGCCTGAATAGTAAGAAAATCCCTGAAGCCGCACCCCTGGAGGAATAGGCGATAGTCGGGGTGCATCCTCCTCGAGTAGAAGGTGTAGAAAGTCAACCATGACCCCTTAAAATTCTCGTTACAACAGGGATCGACCTATAAAACATTTACCCGCAAAACAAAAGACCTCATCCTTTTAGAAAGAAGGGTAAATTAATAAAGATTTTAATAGAGAACCTGAGCAAAATGGAGGAAAATAGAAGGATGGACATGAAGATCTCCTACTAGTATCTGATCCTCGAGCTCTATGGGATGAAGTTGTGCCGCATTGAAGGTGAGGGATTTATCTTGAAATGTCCTAGGAATAGGATCTCCTGGATCGAGGTCATCTCCTATAAAATCATCAGGAATGCCCCACTCAGGCATCTTATCCTCTAGACGTTGTCAGGATCAACCGCCATCTCAATTGTGTTAGAAAGGCCAGTAGGATCCTAATCCATAGGACTGTCTGATGGACCATCCATTGTCGATTCATTGACTCTAGACGCTCCGAAGGTCTCCTCAGCAGTAGAAGTGGAAATGATAGGCACGTCATTAGAAATCGTGAGTGCTAAAGTCCTGGGTCGACCTCGAGAGCTCTTTGAAGCACTCCCTCTGATTGAGGTCTAAGGGGCTTTTCCCTTCCCACGATAGTGAGAAGGACGAAGACCACCATCGCCAGAAGAACCCATGGCTAACATAATGTCATCTAGAAAGAAAAGTTGGAATCGCTAAGTTTCAAACGTGACTTTTGGAAAACATGTCAGACTCACCGCTGCCAGTATTCTATAAAAACAATCGTGACCTGCCAAGATTAATCTCTAACAATCCATCGCTAGCCGAAGGGGCAAAGTATTGAGTTTACCTCTTCGAAAACAAAGGTTACAACCATACTTTCTTTAAGTTTAAGTACATGTTGTTTACTACTTAAAACTAAGGTATAGTTGAGAAAACCGAGTCAAAAACTCACAGCCCTAAAAATGCGATATACCAAAATTTGCAAACCCATCTCTCTTAGGAGAAACATTAAAATACTAAACAAATATACTTTAAAGAACAAACAATGATTTACAAGAGATAAACTGATTAAGTTATACCATCAATCCTGTATAATGAAAGATGATATCCAATACTCTCAAAATAAAAAATATATATATGTATATATATATAAACAAGCACAACATGAAATTTGTTCTATAACTACATTTGTGCATGAAATCCAAAATTCTTCTCTAAATAATAGGGAATATTATACACTAAGCATTTTTCCGCATGATATATATAGGCTAGTGGCCTGTTTGGCTATTTATAGCCATCCTGCGCATGGGCCAATATGCAGGGACACAAAAATGAAGCCCCAAACTTTTTTTTTTTTTTTTTATTATTATTATTATTATTATTATTATTATTATTAAAAATGATATTTTTCTTATTTTTCAACTTTTATTTTTGAGCCTATTTTATGCGAAAAATAAGATGGAGGAACTTACCTCGAGACGCGTGCCTGAGAGGAATGTCTTACACATCGACAAGAGGCTCCAAGTCACGTCGTCAAAAGTCTTGAAAAAGTAAACGTCAAATCGTGATTAACGTCAAATCATAAGAGCATCAAATCAAAAAGGGTTAAATTGTGATCAAATAAAATCCTTTATGAAAAAATAAATTTAACAGTTAAATTTAACCTGAAAAATATATATCGATATTATAAACAACCCAACTGTTACAATAATAGGAAAAATCCTAAAGAAGAATTAACTTAAAATGTATTGATAAATATTTAATAATAATAAACTCGTCAGTCTTCGGGGATTTAAATTGTTTAAATCCCGAATTCATTTTTCATCACCCCAATAAAATAGTGAGACAAACCGATTTAGCTTCATAATCCTGTAGCTAATTACTCTTCTTCCTAGCCCGCAGGCTGGGGCATATTTTACACTATTAATAATCAGGAGTTGCACGATAGGAAGTGTCAAATTAGATTTCCCAACGGAACGTATCCAGTTGCGTCCCTAGTATACGACTGGGGCACATTTTCATCTTATCCATGTTTTCTTGATGGAAACAACGTTCATTTCATCTCATGATGTAAAATGATGTCCTTAAATCATAATAAACTTAATTAAATTCATTAAACCAAATGACATAGCAACTACATGTCAACTTGATTCCCGACGAAGTCTGGGATACGTAGGAAAACCTCGTGGGTTTGATTGACAATTTTAGGAACAGGAACAGGAACAATTTTAGGAACAGGAACTATTCACACCAATTGGGACCTAATCATGAGTATCAAATATTAAAAAAATCCCCACAGAGTCACTCAATAATAAAAATCCCCCAATCAATCGGGATTGAACCATACTAAGTATAACAATAGCCCACTAATCCAGATTTAACCATATCAACTTTAATCAACCAAGGAAGAATTAGGTGTCGACCCGAGTCTTGGTAAATACTAGGATACGTGAACCATTATAGGTTTGATAGTCACCTTAAAAAAAATTCCTCCATCCTAGTAGACTGCACTTCGATCTGTCCTTAGTAGATCACCAAGGTACATAGGAGACCCAAGTGGGTCCGGTCGAAGTTAGAGAGATGTCTGCATTATGATTTTCTCTCAGCTCTGTATCGGGGCACATCTTTTGAAAAGTCCATTAACTTCATTGAGAAACCAATCATTTTGTTATATAGACGACAAAGGATATATGTGCTCAAACGACGCGTTAACCTGATCCTTGGTAGATTACCAAGGTACGTATGAAGCCTTTGTGGGTACGGTTGACAATCTGAGATAGCACAGTGTGTGTCGAACTACATTTCGACTAGAATCCTAACCTAAGAAATCAGTGTGTGTAGATAAGCCAGGTGGGTTTCAGTCATTCGACAATCATCATCCAGAACAATAATACCAATATACACATAAACAACCCAACAGGGTTTCCAGACTAAAACAAACATTAGAATTGCGCGCTCAGTTAAGGATATAGAGACAACCCATATGGGTTATATCGCACCCTTTGAATGCTCGGGAAATAGTCTCGCGCCCCAACTAGAGTTGGGGCACATTATATCAGATTTTTTCGTGGAGAATCTGTGATTGGACTCACTGATGAGGAGATTATTTAACAACAAATCAAATACTTTTGAGTTTAAATATTTGTGAGTTTTGAGGCATTTTTATTAGCTTAATTTATTTTTGTGTTATTTTGTAGGAATCATAAATAAATGGGAGAAAATATGAAAATATGGAAAAATGAGAGTAGGTGCAGAAACTTCAAGTCCAATTTTGACCATGATACAATCTGATTCTGGAAAAAACTCAAAACATGAAAGTTGTAGATCGCTTTTTGAGATTTCCAAATCATCTTAAATTACCTCAATCAAAATTCGGATGAGAAAGTTATGGTCACATTTCAGAAGCTGCGTGCCGCAGTGCCCAAACACTATTCCAAAAAGTTAGAATATTTGCACTGCAGTGTGAAAAAGCTCCACTGGAGTGCGAAAATGCGGACAAAACCTGTTTTGGAGCCCTTTTTATACAATCTTATGCCTCAAACCCTAGGGGTGGCGGGATTAGAGAAAGAAAAGACCCTTGGTGACGATTTTGGGAAAGAAACACCATTGGTGTGGAGATTTTGGAAAGAAAAACAAAATTGGAGGCATAAAAATTCCTAGAGAGAGAGCTTGGAGTTGAATATTATTGAAGATTTGAAACCTTTAATCTCATCTCCACAAAGAATTTTCTCTTCCTTTCTCTTACCCTAATCTTTTTATTAAATTTTGTATTTGTAATATTGTGTTGAACATGTTTGCATTTATGAATTTCTTGAAACGATTAGTCATGGATTCCATTATGTTAAGTTAAAATTTCTATCTAGGGGGATTTTAATAGGTTTTTACAAACTACACTTTGAGACTTTAAGATTTTTTCAATTAAATTTCATGTTTCAATCATTTATGTTTTCTTTATGCTTATTCGTTGATTTATGCAAAAGATAAATTGGATATCACAAATGTGTGGGATTAGGCACTCGACATAGGTAATTTTGCACATTGAGACCGGAAAAACACAATTCTGAGTATATAAGTGCAAAAGGCTATATAGTTTAGATAGCTATTTAATGGGTAAAAATTAATGATTGGATAATTAGTTGAATTGAATAGACATATTAATTCGAATAATTATACAAAATACCTTACTCGGCACACGACAGAGGGAGTGAGGTTACTATAGTGACCCGTGGTTAATAAGCATGAAATTTAAATTGGATTAGCATAGTTTAGCAAAGTGATGTCAAAACCCCCTACAACAATTATGCATAGGAAGTCCATATTTATTTTTCTTTTAATTTTATATTTGTTTCAGTTTTATTTTTATAAACCTTAAACTTGAACGCCAAAATAAAGTTAGGTTACGATAATTGCAGTACTTAGTGATAATTTAAACCAATCCCTATGGATACAATACTCTATTCACCGTTACACTATTAAAACTTGACCCGTACACTTACGGTATGTAGCAATAAAACCGCTATCAAATTTTTGGCGCTATTACCAGGAATTGACATTTTAGATTGTTGTAAATGTTGTGAGTAAGTAACTTGATTTTAATTAGGAATTTGTTTTCATTTCAAATTTTTGTTTTTGAGACTTGTTTGTTTTGTAAGGTACTCGAAGATGTTTGATCAACAAGTTCTCTTACTATTTTCTCAACGAGATTCCGAGCCGTTCTATTGTGCTTAGGAAAGATACAAGAAGTTTCTTTTTCTGTTCCTCGATCATGGCTTTCCGAAGGAGTGTCAACTACTAAACTTCCTCGATGGGTTACAAGCCACAACAAGAACTTGGATAGAATGAGGAAGTTGTAACATCTCTTTTTACCAACTAACCGTGGACGAAGCCTATTGTTTGTTGGAAGACATGACCGATTTTGACTACCAGAGTTGGAATTATCTAATGAACCTCCATTATTTGGAGGATAATTCTAATACATCAACACCATGGTTTGATACCCTACATTATCAAACGGAGTCTTCTTCTACTCTCGAAGACTTTAAAGACCTACTTGTCCAATTTTTGGAGGAGACAAGGCAAATTTTGGAGCAGACAAGGAGAATTTTGGAGGAGACAAGGCTTCATATGGAGAAGTAGGAGACGATAGAGACCGTTCATGATTTTCAAGTTGAATCTCCGTTTGACTCCATTGAGGCCATGACAATGGCGGTGGCAATGAGAGACACACAAGCCACGTTCATATGTAAAAGCCACCATGAGGAACCAAATGCAAGTGAGAGGACATTGGAGGTGTCTTATGAAGATGATTCAAAAAATGATGAGACTCAATAATTGTTCGTTGATGGAAAATCACATGATGATTTCGAGTTCTCACCTTTGGGAATCCAATTGGTGTTACTATAGCCGATCATTGAAAGCCACCGAGAGGAATCGTGCCTAAGTGAGAAAAACTTGGGTTTGTTTGATGATAATGATTCTAATAAGGAGAAGACCCAAGAGATGATTGACGAAGAATCACAAGACAACACTTGTGATTATCCACTTTTTGAGATCTATGTTGTGATACCAACACCTATCAAAGACAAATACTTCTATGAGGATGTGATGTGGCTCAGTTGTCCTCCACCACTTCCAACTCCGTTCATTTACGCCCACCAAGCACATATACTGATGCCAAGTCAAGTTGAGAGTACGTGCTAATCATTTTCACATCTAGCCAAGCTTGAGGGTGTTCAAAACCAAGACCTATTTATTGTGTCGTATGACATATACTAAGGACGGAAGCTGCTCTTTGATGAGTACTTCTCCATTATCAACTCGAGGATGTTAAATCAAGCGTTTCTTGGGAGGCAACCCAAGTTTTCAAATAATTGAGCCTAGTGATGCAAGCTATGGAAGAAATCCTCACATCGGTCACCATGCCCGGAGCATCACCGCTGACCACATTAGGAGGCGAGATTGTCTCGCCTCCCCAGTACATGTTCTTATTCCCTTATGCTTAATATTAATACATGTTTAACTTTAAGTTTGAGGGTGAGACACATGTTGGTTGGCTTTAGAAAATGCATGTGTGCTAGTTATGACTTTTCGTTATATAACTTGTGTTATTTTGGCCATGTTTTCTGTTTGCTTTTCTTTTTAAGTATGTTTGAATAAATTGTGAGTTTTGTTGAGATGAAATGACTTGATATAAATGATGAGTATAGACACTTGATGTTCTCTTAGGTCTTTTGAAATGTATTGCATTGAGATTTATGTGTGCTTGACTCGTGTTGATTGAAGTTCACTCTTGACTTTTTATATTTGAGCACCATGAATCATGATCACTTGACCTTTTGAGTACTTGGATAACATTTATGTGCTTTAGGTAGGCTTTGACATCTCATGAACACTAGAACCCATTTGAGTAAAACTTGAGGCAAAATTCTAGGTTATATGTTATTGGAGAGATGATTTAGACATTTTTTTGGATCGTTTGAGCCTTTGAAGCTAACCCTTGAAAATTGTTTATCCTTCATTACCCCCGTTGAGACTTATTACCTAATTCTTTCATTACCCTCGTATGTACATCCAACCCACTAAATGCATTCTCACTTCCTAAACCCATCACTAATTGACATTTTTGCATGGATCATTGATTGTAAGAACTAGCATGGTTTGTGTTTGAAAAATCATTAGTGGATTGGATTTTATTTGGAGAAAATAAAAAAGATAAAATAAATCAATTGGGTGATGAGTTGAGTCACTTTCTTGTATTTTCCTGCAACATTGAGGATAATGTTGATTTTTAATTTGGGGGTGTGGTTTATATTTCTTACCTATTTTAAAGAAAAAAAACTTAAAAAAATGTGTGTATTTTGGTTTGTTTTGGTGAATAATACCTTGTGGGATTGATTGAAAAAAAAAACATATGATGAAAATGAAAGTTGGTGAAAACGGTTTTTGAAAATCTTACAAGATCCATGAGTTGTGATACATGCCTAAGGTGATTTGAGCCTAAAAATGACATTCTCATCTACCTTCTACCCTAGTCATATGTTACAACCCTCAAAGTCTTTTTGATCTCCAATGACATATGAACCTATGCATAATTAGTGGAGAGTGACACGAAAAATGAGCTTATGGTTGTTAGAGATCATTCACTGTCTCCTTAGCACATATATATATTCAAGACTCGTTTGGTTGGGTGAGAATGATTGTGCACACACTTACACATCGAGAGTCTTAAGTGAATGATATTGATACTTAATGTTGAAATTTTATAAAGTCTAAATGGTTGTATTACCTTTGAGCTTGGAACATTTTATGGCTTCGGAGATTCTTGCACAGTTGTTGATTTGATACAAAACTCACACTTTTATCGTTAGCGCTTTAGTACTTGATTTGTTTGCTTCTATTTTCTTTTCTTTTGCTTGAGGACAAACAAATATTTGAGTTTGGGGGCATTTAATGAGGAGGTTATTTACCAACAAATCAAGTACTTTTGAGTTCAAATATTTGTGAGTTTTTAAGCATATTTTTTAGTTTAATGTATTTTTGTGTTGTTTTGTAGGAATCATAAATAAATAGGAGAAAAGGTGAAAATATGGTATAATGAGTGCAGGTGTAGAAACTTCAAACCTGATTTTGACCACGATGCAATTTGATTCTAGAAAACTTCAAACCATGAAAGTTGTAGATTTTTTTCTAAGATTTCCAAATCATCTTGAATCACCTCAATCAAAATTTGGACAAGAAAGTTATGGCTAAATTTCAGAAGTAGCGCACTACAGCGGGAAAAAGTCCCACTGCAACATTGATATTTTGGCACTACAACACCCAAACGCTATTCCAAAAAGTCAGAATCTTCGTGTTGTAGCACAAAAACACGGACAATACCTCTTTCAGAGCCTTTTTTATACCATCTTATGCCTCAAACCTTAGGGATAGGGAGATTGAGGAAAGAAAACACGATTTTGGGAGAGAAGCACCATTGATGTGGAGATTTTGGGAGGAAAAATACCATTGGAGGCCTAAAAATTCCTAGAGAGAAAGCTTAGAGTTGAAGATTATTAAATATTGGTAGCCTTGAAGCTCATCTCCACAAAGAATTTTTTCTTCCTTTCTCTTACCCTAATCTTTTTGTTAAATTTTAGATTTGTGAAATTGTGTTGAACATGTTTGCATTTATGAATTTCTTGAAAATATTAGTCATTGATTTCATTATATTGAGTTAAAATTTCTATCTAAGGGGATTTGAATAGCTTTTTAAGAACTATGCTTTGAGACTTTAAGATTTTATTAATTGAATTTCATATTTCAATCATTTGTGTTTTCTTTATGCTTATTCGCTGATTTATGCAAAATATAAATTGGATATCATAGATGTGTAGGATTAGGCACTCGACAGAGGTAATTTTGCACCTTAAGACCGGAGAAACACAACTCTGAATATATGAGCGCAAAAGGCTATATAGTTTGGATAACCATTTGATGGGAAAGACTTAATGATTGGATAATTAGTTGAATTGAATAGACATATTAATTTGAGTAGTTATACAAAATATCTTACTCGGCACTCAACAGAGGGAGTGAGGTTACTATAGAGACCTATAGTTAATGATTGAGCATGAAAGTTTGAATTGGATTGGCATAGTTTAGCAAAGTGATGTCAAACTCCCCTAGAACAATTGTGCATAGGAAGTCCATATTTTGTTTTTGATTTTATATGTCTTTGTTTTATTTTTATAAACCTTAAATTTAAGCGTTTAAATAAAGTTTGGTTACGATAATCGCAGTACTTAGTGACGATTTAAACTAATCTCAGTGGATACGACACTCTATTCACTACGACACTATTAAAACTTGACCCGTACACTTACGGTGTATAACAATAAAATCGCTATCACTCGCCCTAGCTAAAGTTGGGGCACATTATATCCGATTTTTCCATTGAGATTCTGTGATAAAGAGTTGCCCTGGCTAGAGCTGGGGCACATTATATCAAATATTCTTCTTGTAGAGTTTCTTGATATAAGACTCTCACCAATCCCAATTTTACTTATTGCAAAAATTCACCAATTGAAAATTACAATCCTTAAAAAAAAAAACAAGCGACATCTAGTCTACGACTGGGGCACGCTTTATCTGAGGTTAAACTTCTCCCAAGGAGTTTTCTAGTCCTCGTCAGGCAGTCTTAGGTGGGATGTGGCCAAGAAACTCCATTAGGTGTTGAGTTTCCCGAGGACCTTCGCCCATTGTAAATTCCACCAAATATTGATGTACTCATCATGTTTGAACTACATTTGACCTTATTCTTAGTTAAGTTTATGATATGTAGGCACCCTGATAGGGTTCGGTTAAGCTAGCTCACGAAAATTAGTATTGAAATATACTGTCGACCTCAGTCTCAGACTTACTAGACACCCCGGAAGTGGTTTCTCAAACCCAGAACCATTCCACCCAATCTTGATTTACTTTACCTACTAGAACTACATATGACCTAATTCTCATTAATTTGAGATATGTAGGAGAACCCTTTGGGTACGGTCACAACCAGGAGTCGATTGACCGAATGTCATCTTCTCCACATCCTATAAGATAAACCGCGTGTCATCTTTTAGGAATATAATAGCAGTAATAGTATATAATCGAGGGGGATTGTACTAGACCATCGTCCTCACCATGACCTTTAGAACTTGGTATTTTTCCATTCTAAGGTATTTTATAGTATAATAGTAGTAGTATATAACCGGGGGGGCTTGTACTAGACCGTCGTCCTCACCAAGACCTTTAGAGTCAGGTATTTTGCCATTCAAAGGTATAGTATAGTAATAGTATAGTATATAACCGGGGGGCTTGCACTAGACTGCCGTCCTCACCAAGACCTTTAGAGCCTGGTATTTTGCTGCTCTAAGGTATAATATAGAAGTAGTATTTGATCGAGGGGCTTGTACTAGACCGTCGTTCTCACCAAGACCTTTAGATACAGGTTTTTCACCCTTATTAGGTATAGTATATAACCTGGCGGCTTGTACTAGACTGTCGTCCTTAACCAAACCTTTAGAGCCTAGTATTTCACTACTCTAAGGTATAATATAGTAGTAGTATTTGATTAGGGGGGGCTTGTAGTAGACCGTCTTCCCTATCAAGAGCTTTAGAACCAGGTATTTTTCCATTCTAAGGTATAGTATACTAATGTAATATATAGTTATTAGGAGGGCTTGTACTAGACAATTATCATCACCATGCCGCATAAGATCAGGTGCATCGCCATGCTTTAGGAATTCTAATAGACAAGGAATTAGATGTGTCACTATCCTTCCAGTAGTAATCTTCCGAGGTTAATTGTTCATCATCCTCTGATGTATACAATGGTAGAAGTGATCAATCGTCATTCGCTTTGAATCCTCAAGGATCAGGCATGTCTCCATCCTTTAGGATAGATTTAATTGCATGATTTATATTTCATGTCTAGTGGAACAAAATGTTTGTGTCTCCTTCTTTGTTATTACGAGTAAACTCACATGACAAAGAGGGGCAGTTGTAGACACCGCATTTTGTCCCACCCAGTCAGTATCGAATCAAGTGCAAGTTCAGATAAACTTTAAACTTGGATTTAAAGAGAACGAATTTCTACCTGAGATCACACTGCATAATACACAAAAATACCCAAAAACACCAGAAAAACACAAAAAACTGTTAAATTTGACAAAATGCAATTAAGTAAAAATTTCGGGTCGACCTTGAAATTCCCATAATTTAAGGAGGTCTAAAATAACTTTATTAAAGTTTGGTTTTAAATAAATCATCTTTAGTATAGATAAAAATTAGCCACTACCCTTAAATTGTAGGATATTTCAAACAATTAACTCGGTTACCTACCCTAACCGTGAAACATTTACTTTCACTGAATCTTGTCGATTTAGCACCAAAAACATTTGTTTCAATTATATATACTACATCAAAAACCACCAAGAAAAAATCCAAGAGACCTTAATCAAGTCTTGGAAAGGTCATGAAAAGCCCTAAATCACAAGGGTGATTAAGGAGTTGGGCTTGATTTGGAATTACCCCAAATTCAAGTTGTCTCGACAAACCACCCTAAGCCCAATGGATTAAGGGTCTAGACATCACTAAAGGCCCAAAAAAGAGGCCTTTAAATGACCAAGGAACCTTCCTAGAAGTTTCCTACCAAATAGCTAAGGGAACCAAGGCACTCAGGGTGCAACCAACCTTTATCGAAACTAAACCGATTCGGTTCGCCACCTAAGTTAGGCATCTAATGAGCATTGAATGCCCATCCAATAAAGCATCAAATTATTGGGATGACATGGATAGACTACATTAAAGGTATATATGTATTTTGATTAAAATATTTTAGAGTTAATCGAAAACCTTGAATCGTGAATACATATTACCGAAACCAGATCAAATTGGTTTGCCACCTAGACAATGCATTAAATGCACATCCCATCAAGAAATAAATTCTTGGGATGACTTGGAATGTATAGGTTAAAAGGATCTAGATATTTTCACCAAAATATCTTAGGGTTAACTAGGAACTTGAAAACCAACCATTGGTTACAATGCAAGTTAACCCGATTCCATCCAAAACCAACCATAGGAGTGATCACCAAGCAATTACTCATCAAAGAGTATTAAATGAAACAGTGACATGTCTAGACTAGGTTCTATGCATTTGGAAATCATTAATGGCAACTTAATCGAAATAGTGAAACTAATCGATACTTAGCCCCTAAACCAAACTGAATGTGTCATATCGATCGAGCCATTAATGTATGCATGTGCAAGGAATATGATTGGTGGAGAGGTAATGATTTCCAACCATTACCAAATATTTGAAAAGATTTGGTAATGATTACCAAATCTTTGAAAATCTTCCATTCCAACCTAAATTCATTCAACACAAAGCAAGATCAATACAAGATAACAAGTCCCCTAGGGTCTTCATTTCTCAAGCCTTGAATGCCTAGCTTCTCTCTCTAAACTTGAGAAACTCTCTCAGGTGCTAGGATTCTAAAGTAAATTTATTAAATAACACACCATTCTGCTGAAATCCGGTCCCAGAGGGTGTTCTTGAGGTTCTTGGAGAAAGAACTCGAGAGATTGATGGTCACCGATCAATACCAAACTAAGAGAATCAATGAAGAAGGGAGATAGCTACTTAGGGATGACCACATCCCCTAATTAGGGTGTTCTTGAGGTTCTTGGAGCAAGAACTCAAGAGATCGACGATCACCAATCAACTTCCAACCAAGAAGATCAAGGAGGAAAATGAGGTAATCACTTAGGAAATACCACATCCCCGAAGTAGGTTTGTTTCTTCAAAAACCCTTTTGATCTTGGTTTAAACTTGTGTATGTTGCTTGTATATAGCATAATCATGAAATTAACACACTTAATTTTCATGTCCATAACACATAAAACCTATAAACAACCAAGCAAACACTTTATTCTTGTTATACCAACCAAACTATGTTCAAATCAAACAAAATCATTTCAAGCATCTCAAGAACGCCAGAGAACATGTTAAGAACACGTGAGGGCCCAAATCATCAAAGAATATGTTAAGAACATGTGAGGATTCAAATAAAACTTCAATCACACCATGAGTTGTACATACTCTCTATGATTCTCTTAAGAACTTTACACTGACTTTTTACTAACTGTTAATATTAACTATATAACTACTAATAAATGGATTTATTTTCTACTAAACGTCAAGATCACAGCCAGTTTGGCTTGTGGACTGACACACACACACACACATATATACGGTATTTCTTTTCATTTTTATAACTAACAACTCACACACTAACACTAACTAACTGAAACAAAAGAGTTCGGTTAAGATTTTCTTGACAAAATCAAAGAGGCTACGTATATGTCATGTTGTGATTCAGGTTGTTCACAACTTAAACGCTATTAATAATAAACATAATTAAGGTTGTGATTCAAGTTGTTCACAACTTTAAAAACTGTTAATAATAACTAACTAAGGTTGTTCATAACTGAAACCAACTAATAATCAACTAAAACTAACTAAAACCAACCTAGTTTTCAACTTAACAAGAATGAACTATGTTTGGCCTGATCTTTGGTAACCACCCAAAGTACATAGGCAACTCATAAGTGTTCAGTCACACCTTTAATAACATAAACTATGTCCTTTAAAAAACACAAACGAACTACATAAAGACCTGATTCTCATTAATCCGAGATATACAGGCAACCCACATACGAGTTCGGTCACATATCCAAATAAATTAATCTTAGTCTACATTTCATATAGTTTGCATATTTACATTCCGTCTATATAAACTGTTATTGGGTGTCGCTGACTAGTATTAGCTGTAGTATTTACTTGCTTATTATTACATCATGTTAAAATACATAAAAATAGGCAAATCTTTAAAAAAGAAAATTATTCTTGTTTAAGTAAATCAAATAAAACTGCTGAGATATGTTTAACAGTGAATATCTATTTAGATGAAGGTGCCGTTTACGGACAAGTATCTTGGGATGCGTAAAACCTTTCCCAAGAATAACTAACTCCCAAACGTAAAGAATATCTCTAGTACACAAACCTTTGGATGTTAAAACACAGGTCATTTCAAAGAAAAAATGAATTTCTAAAATCTCGGTGACCTAGCGCACCATTTAACCCTATGTTAGGTGGCGACTCCATTTTTTAACAAAAATCTCAACGCCAAAGAGGTTTTTCAAAACCTATGCCTAGAAAATCCCTTGAAAAACTATTTTAAAAAATGAACGGATTTGGACGACTTAAAGAGAAATGGATGAAACTTGTTTTCATTCTCTTCTCGATTCTCTACTTCTTTCTCTATCAAAATTCGGAGTGCGTCAATGGGGTATTCGCTGCAAAAATGATTGCCAGTTGCGATTACATGCCTCTTGGATGAAAAAACATGATTACTTTGAGGTGGCTAGATACGATGGAAAACATATGTGTTTGTCTTCGAAGACGAACAAGGATTATTCGAATTTACACTCGGGGTTAATAGCTTAGATCTTATTAAACAAAATTACAATTTAAATGTTGTTTTTTTTTTCAATTTAATTTTTTTTCCTTTAACTAACAAAGATCATTGCCTCAAATTTTATTACAGCGTGATCCCAAAGTAAAAAAATTTGTCATAAAATAAAATATTTGTGACAACTACAATTTCATGACATTTTATTGTAAGTCTTGGTTGGCGAAGAAAAAAGAAATAAAGATGTTATTTGGGGATTGGGACGAGTCCTATCAAAAGGTGTCTCGATATGAAGTTGCCTTGCAACATTTCAACCTTTGTCTCGATATGAAGTTGCCTTAAAACATTTCAACCTTAGGATCATGGTGATATTTAATTATTTGTCTTTGATATTGGACAATCTTTTCTAGGCATTCATAGCAATAATAGAGGTACTTACATTAACGACACGTTTTTTAGTGAAAAGTACGAAGCTAAATTGTTTACAACTATAATGATCTATTAATTAAATAAAATTCAATCTCATATTCTGTGAGAGTGTAGTTATTAATATTTCTTGAGAAAATATGAAGTTAATTGTCATCATAAAAAAGGGGTAGATTGTTGAATCTGCGACATAATTTTGATGTTTTGATGAAAATAATTAACTTAGATGTTTTATAAGACTAATGGTATTATTGAGTACTGCTTATAAAATTTAGTTCAGGTATCTCAATAGATGAAATGAGAAAGTATATTTGAAGTTCAAGCTAGTCGCTGGAAGCTGTTGAAGACATTTTGAAAGAACATTTTTTTTATTACTAAGTAAAAAAGCTTAATTCTTTCTAAATTTTTCACACAAAAATCATGCACGACACATAATTAAGTCTACACAAATTTATGTTTATGGTCAAAAGTGATAAATATTACTTAAAAAGAGTTTTTTAAGATAATGAACATCCAAAGTTTTGAAAAAGTACAAAAATGTTGAAAAAAAACATGTTTCAGTCGACTGATGGGCATACTAGTTGACTGAAAAATAAAGTTCCCAAAAATTTGTGTTCTGAGCCATTTCGGTCGACTGACAAACTAAATGGTTGTAAGACTCTAACTTTTGTATACGCATAATTTTAGTTGCATTTTAGAACATTTAGAAAATAACAGGATAAATTGTGTTAAATAATATTTATTGTAAAAATTTTGGGGGTAAATTTATAATTTTAAGAATATTAAATTTTGAATTGGGCTTAAATAATAACCTAAATAAAATTTAGGGGGGATTTATGTAATTTAAGATAATAATAATAATAATAATAATAATAATAATAATAATAATAATAATAATAATAATAATAATAATAAGTAAATGGATGGATGGATGATCTCATAACCCACTACCTATGTGTGTATATATATATACACATATTAAAAAACACAAATGAGGAAAAAGAGAGAAGTTTGGGTGTGGGTTTCGGTCGGCGATGGGTGCTCAATCCGGAGAGAGAGTGTGTGTGTGTGTCGTTCAATCCGGTGGGATGGTGTGTGTGCCGTCGATTGCGAGTGTGTGTATGTGCAGACGATTGTGTGTGTGTGTGTTGTTGGTCGGTTGTCGACAATGTGTGTGAGTGTGTGTGTGTGCGTGTGTGTGTGTGAAATGTTCGATCAAGTGTGTTTCATGTGTATGTGTTGTTCGTGTGTTCAATCACTGGTGTGTGTGTGTGTGTGTACGATCGACGGCGTGCATGCATGTGTTGTTGGTCGTCGGCCGGCTGTGATAGTGTGTGTGTGTGTGTGTGTGTGTGTGTGTGTGTGTGTGTATCTGATCAGATGTGTGTGTGTGGGTGATCGTGGACTGAGTGTGTGTGTGTCATCGGTGTTGTTTTGTCGCCGTTCGGCGTAGGGGTTGTTGTTGAGTCGTCGGTCGGCGTGGCGGTGTATGTTCAACCGTCGATTGTGGGGATGGGTGTGTCGTTCGGTTGTCAGGTTGGCCAGTGAGTGTGTGTGTGTTGTCGTCGGTCAGTTTGGCCGGTGAGTGGGTACGTGATCGGTGTGTATTTCGCCAGCAGGTGAAGGTCGGTCGTCGACTCAACCAGGAGCAGAAAATAGAACAGAAAAAGAAAAAGAAAAGAAAAAAAGGAAAAAAAAATGAGAGAAAAAAAAAATCGTAAAAAAAAATAAATAAATAAAAATAAAAACAAAATCCTACCTGTCGGTAGGCAAAAAGATTCGGAACAGGTAACGATTCCGTCGATTATTATTTTTGCCAAATTAATTTATTAATGTTAAAATTTCGCAAACGGGACGATAATTTTTGCAACCGTTAAGTTTGATAATTTTGTACAATGAATATTAACATAGTGAAATGGGACAAATAATAATTTTGCATAATTAAATTTGGAAAATGGAAAATTATGCAATTTAGGGTCATGCATTGCATATTAGGGTTATTTTAAATAAAATATTAATTTAAGCCCTATCACTTTTAGGTTCACAGGCGCCAGTGTCCCAGTAGTTTTTTACGACAGTATTTTTGCAGTGCGAAAAGCGAGGTGAGTGTACTGTCTTCTATGTAAATTTACAAATTATATTTTGTATAAATTGTGGGAAAAAAATGTTTATTAAAATTAGACAATTTTATGACTTATGTGGATCAAATAGATTTTAAATATAGGAGGTGATTTTTGTCCGACTATGCCATAGTTTTGATCCCGTCAAGAGGGTATGTCCTGCGGGATGATTTTGACCTGTTAGGAGGGCACGTTCTGCAGGTGGTTGATTATTGTTATTGACCTGTCAGGAGTGTCGGTCCTACAAGTGGTTGATTATTATGACCTGTCAGGATGATTAATCATGCAGGTGGTTGTTGATATTATGACATGTCAAGAGGATTAATCTTGCAGGTGGCTGATTATTATGACCTTTCAGGAGGATTAGTCTTCCAGGTGGTTGATTGACCCGTCAGGAATGCAAATCCTGCGGGTGGTACCCCTACCATTGGGGATAATAAATGGCCCTCGCACTGGTAGTCATATTAGATGGCACAGTTGTACAGGTTACAGTACCATTGTAACTCCCGATCATGAGGTAAAAACGATCATATGGCTAGTAGGAGAGTGGTGTGCGGTATTTTATTACATGATGAGATGTTTGGATTGGTTGATTTAAAATGTTTGGGTTGGTTGATTTAAAATGTTTGAATTAGGTATTTTAAATATATTAGTTTATTTCATTGGTGACAAGGAAACTGGATTTCCGTATGGTACGTAGTTATAGTATATTATATTTTTTAAACGAGGTGTTTAATACTTATGTTTGATTCATAAAAATATTTTTATATTCTGAAGACAGTACACCGATAAAAATAAAATATTTGATTTCAGGTGCCGCAGCTAGGAGTGAGTCCACTACTGGCACTAGGTAGAGTCCAGAGGTAGTGTCATTTTGGGAGTGGGCCGATCAGAGGCGAACCGTGGAAGGTTTAGCATTTCTTGATTTTTGTTGTATATATATTTGGGACGGGTATGTCCCCATATTTTTGGAAATGAGTAAATAGGTATTATTTTTG
Source organism: Eucommia ulmoides (assembly GCA_016647705.1). Classification (NCBI taxonomy): domain Eukaryota; kingdom Viridiplantae; phylum Streptophyta; class Magnoliopsida; order Garryales; family Eucommiaceae; genus Eucommia; species Eucommia ulmoides. Next base: position 45,507,555 of record CM028330.1, read on the forward strand.
GAAAAAAAAACAATATATATTGATAGCGGTGTGCGTGCGTCTGAATATGTATATATATATATATATATATATATATATATATATATATATATATGTGTGTGTGTGTGTGTGTGTGTGTGTGTGTGTGTGTGTATTTGGTTGATTGGTCAGGAAGTGTCATGCTGACATCACGCTCGGCCTCGGGCGGTGGGGGCCCGGGGTGGAGTGTGACAATGGTAGCTACAGAGAGCAAATCGGTCAACTGACCAAGAATTCCAATTAACCTAATCGTCTTGACAAAAAGCTAGAAATTCCAACATTAAAGCTAAACGGTCAACTAACCTTCATTCCGATCGACCGATTTTCTTTGACTTTTTAATTTGAGTTGAACGTTTTTCAAAGATCTTCCAACCATATTTTCATCATTTGAACGTTATAAAATCATATTTTATTGGTTGAAAATATTTTTCCAAAGACATTATATATATTGTAAATATCTTATTATTCTGATTTTATGATTTTTCCAGAAAAAAACTTTTTTTTTATCCTTTTTGGGTTTTTAGATCAAAATTATTTTTGCGACTAAATTGAATGTTTTAAAAATTATATATTTTCGATCAAATATGACTGCTATAAATCATATTTATTAAAAGAGTCTATATGTGCAATTTTTTGCTATATGTTTTGAAAAATAGCCATTATAGGCTCTTTAAAAACATTTTAAATAAATCTGCGAATTTCAGATATTATTATCAAGAATCAAAAAGAAATATCATTTTTTTAAGAAGAAATGTTTTATATTTTGAAAAATATTTTTTGAGGCAATATTTTGAGAGATTTCTTGATAGTGAAAAAGGTTCTTTGCAAAAATTGAGTTTACTACATAGTTGCTTTTGTTAATATCTTTCTTGAGAAAATCTTGGTGAGAACTTTCTAATTATATTTTTGTGCTTGAAATTATGGTGCTTTAATTGGTATATATATTTCTATTTTTGAGTTTGTTGTATTTGTGATAGAAAATTGTTATTGCTAAAATACAGAATATCTTTAAAACAATTTTTTTTTCTGAAATATGGTTTCAATTGTTTCTATGTTATCCAAAAAATTCTAGATTTATTAGTTTCTCACATAGTGCATAAACACTTCGATCACTAGATCGGGTAATTAATTCAGTTTATTATGAATTAAGTTGGTAGAAGCTTTTGTGAGAATAAACAAATAATTTTTTTGTATTTTTTGAAGTTGTAGCTTAGACCTAAAGGTAATTGGTCTAAGTGAAAGTGTTGATTAGTTATAAAGGGACCTTACCTAATTAGGGTGTAAAGGTGTAATTCTTACCTGGAAAAAGAATTAGCGTAAAGGTTTGATTCATATTTACGAATAAGAATCATGATTGGTTAGTGTGTTCGAATTCCTTGTAAGAGCTTAGAGGAGTAGTTGTAGGCAAGAGTAGCTTTTTGAAATATTATAAATTTCTGTGTCAATTTATCTATTCCTTAATTTTTCTTGTGTGCACATTTAGAATTACACATTTTCGCATATTAACCAAGATAAAAATCAGTTAGGGTAATTGAATTTATTTATTAATTTTTTAACTACTCAATCCACCCCAATTTTGGATAAATCTTTGGGACAATAAAACCTTTTGTAAATACAAGTTAAATGTAATATTACAATATTGACTGTAGGACTTACATCTAACATTTCTGTCAGATACTGACTATGCAAGGTTTGAAGGATGATAGACGTTATTTCTAGTCTATGCACCTTTCATACAAGACACCTAGTCTCGTGGAAGAGTAAAAAGTAATATTTTGTCTCTTGATATTTTGTTGAAATTGGGTATTGTGTCATGGCTCAGGAAACGTGTGAACTTCTTTGACTTCGTTCTCTTCTAACCGAGTTAGGACTTCCCATAACAAACTCATCTACGTCGTTTTGCGATAACAAGTCCGTCATAATTTTATCTTTTGATTTAGTACTTCGTGAAAGAACGATACACATTGAGATGGATATCTACTTCATTCGTGAGTAAGTCCAATTAGAAATTATCACACCTACATTCGTCTCATCTTCCGAACAAGTTACTGATATGTTCACCAAGTCTACAGGACTAACTCTTCTTCAGTCCGCGATTGGTAAGTATGGACTTGTCAATATCTTCGTCCCAACTTCAGGGAAAATGTTGAAATAGGCATTAATTTAGTTACTATTTAAATCATTGTATTTTCAGTATTATTATTGTAGAGTTTAGTGGCTATTTATTCAATCCACCACACTACCACCATCCATCACTTACATCTTTCGTCTCCTCTCTTTTGAGCTTATGAAGGTAGCATTTTTAGAGGTTTTGAATCGTAAAATGGGAGTTATTTTTATTTTTCATTTGTTTTTTTGGCACGAAGATGATTTCTTTTCTCCGTATCCTCTTCTCTATCTAAATCTACACCATGCTTTCTTTTATTCAAGATTAATTAGCTGACTCAATTTTTGAAAATAGTAACAAACGTGGCATAGACGTGAATTGTTATTCTCCCCAACCAACAAAACAAAATGAAAATAGAAAAATTTCCACTAAAACAACAGACCATAGAATCCTTATCATACATCTCAAAAGACAGTGCATACTCCTTAAACTGACCAAATACAACCAAAAATAAAAACACGAAAAAAAAAAAAAAAAGGGGAAAATTTCCCCAAAAAAAAAATTATTGTACAGAATCCTTGTCCTACACCATTCAACGAGCTATATACTGTGTTGAGATCGTCAAGCACGACCACATGGGGTTCAGATCAGGCGAGAGGGAGGTATTTTAGAGACTGAAAAAAAAAAAAAAAAAATCTCCATGAATAATTTGAACACGCAGTAGACTCGGTGCGTTTCTCATCTGAGTTTTATGAGGTATACACAAGTTCAACCATCTACAATTTTACACAGAATCACACATTGTTAGTCGACCTTCTCCAGCAACTTGAACCCGTAGGCCTCCAGAATATCCAGCGCTGCCGAGAAGAAGGGAAAATCAGTTACACGCTATTTTCCTGAGTTTTTTTAAAGAACCTTTTATGACAAAAAAAAAATGGAAAAAAAGTTAATTGAACAATATAATACTCACCTAAAAACAAAAGCAAAATTCAAAAGTGTGTTTTATTACTTAGAGATGACATAGTAGTGTTATCCATATAAACGATCTCTCAATGCAAAAAAAAAAAATCGTAAAATATGAACTAAGATGTCCTAATTCATCACTCTCTTAATATATATACAATACATATAAAGATATATAAACTATTTTTTTATTATTATCATCATCGAAAAAAGACTTATTTCTGAAAGTTCTTTTTAAAACGCAAAACAACCTGCTTTCAATTTTAGAAAGCAAGACAAGTACTAAAAGAAAGGTCATCAAGCGGTGCCTCTTAACTAAATGCGTCAAATAGGGAATTTTAGGGGAGATAGAGGCCCTCAATTTGGTACAAAAATGGCAATAATAATGCTTGTTATTATTATTATGAGACCAGGATACCTCCTTCCTACTCCCTCTTGTCACCTGCAATATAATGAACAGGCGTGTGTGTGCGCGCACGGGAGAGAGAGAGAGAGAGAGGCAACAGCAAAAACTGAAGAAGCTCTGTGCTTACCTGGTACATAAACTTCCGGATAAATGGGCCTTAACACGCCTTCTGTTTTTACCTTCTTAGCAAGTAAAAGCTGTGATGAACAAAATAATGTTAAACTTCATTTGAGCATCCATTGCATAAATAGGTGTTGTAAAACAGTATGTTACCAGAGCTCCAATCGCTGCTGGAATCCCAACAGTGAGGGCCATGGCAGACGTCATTTTTCCGTTCATAGCTCTTCCAAATTCCAACAGAGTGGCCCGATGGTTTTCCGTAGGTTGCCCATCTGGAAATTCTATTTCTACTTCATGGTGCAAAAGAACCATATCCTGACCACAAATAGCATTCATTAGAATCAAAATTTTATATGCGGATTATTTGAAATGAGCTCCCTCCCCAAAACAGTAGAGATTTTCCAAGAAGATTCAGTTCCTTTAGCACCTGGCAGCCAACAATGAGAAGCCAGGATGTTGATATAGTGGGGTCTATTTTGGCAATATTCATTTCCATAAGAAAAGTAATAACATATACTATTAAAAATATCCCTCATTTTTAAATTGAAATAGTATGAAATATAACATTAGGTTTTGGAGAAATAATTTTCTGCAACAAAATCTTGTAGAGGTTTATTGAAAAATAATAGAAGGAAAGGGGAATTTATAGGAAATTTTAAAGGGGAAAGTTAGAGAAAAAATGCAAAACAAAAGGTGGAATTTTTCCATTTTTCCCGGGGGTGCGGGCTGGGGTTGAAATGTGTGTGCATATTTATAATATAAATCAGATCCTAATTTGAAAATGTGTTGAACAGTAGTCACATATTTTTTTGAGGGAAACATTTTAGGCCCTTGGATCTCATATCCAAAGGCCACGATTTAATATCAACAAGAGACATTTTGGTCCATTAGATCCATCTTCATCCGACGGTTCAAATCAAACTATCCTTTTAAACCTAAATGGTCTCTAGATCACTCTCTCACACTCTCACTCCCAGATCTGTCTCTCTCTCTCACTCCCAGGCTCCCACATCATCCTCTCTCTTTCTCCCACCTCCAAACGTTGCCGCTGAACTCACCCAACTGACTCACAGATCTGGCCTCCTTTTCGAAGGCCACGGCCACCACCACCACCTCACCGTCTCTCCCTCATCCCATGCCTACGACAACATCACCATCGCAATCGCCATCTTGGCTTCGGCCGAAGCACCACCGCACCGTCGCCATCGCCCTCACCGCGTTTTCAGATCTTGAAGGTCTTGAAGGCGGTGTTCGGTGAGCGTCTTGAAGGCGATGGTCGGCGGTGTTCGTTGAGGGTCTTGAAGGTGATGGTCTCTAGCGAGCGTGGACTACGATTTCGGCAACGACCACGTCCTTTCCTCACCGCAGGTCTCTCTCTATCTTTCTTCCACGTCTCTCTCTCTCTCTGGAAGTTGACAGTCGGCAATGGTCGAATTTGGGGGAGGTGACGGGGTGGTCATATCTAGATGGCAATGGCCGCGTCGAGGTCAGATCTGCCCGATCTGGCCACCTCTGTCCACTCCTCCAGTATCACCCTCGCTCACCACACCGTAGCTGCTCTCCTTCACACCATGCCTCGCCGCCATTGTCGTCCAGATTTGGCCACCAGTCCCTGTCGCCATTTACCAGTCGTTGTCGCCGCTCGAGCTTTAGCCGAAGCACTGCTTCTCCTCTCTCTCTCTCTCTCTCATACTAATCTCGCAATAGATTGGGGAAAAATCACCATTGCAAATTACTGCCACCACCACCTCCATTCATCTCACCTAAAACCTAAATCAAGTAGATTTTGTAAAATTTAAGTTCGATTTCTCTAGATATGAACTCCATTTGTTTATATCTAACAACAATTTGTGCAGATTTAATAGTGAAATGTGTAGATCTGCAACTGAAACACTTCGCCATTTACCGACAAATCACTCACACACACACACCTGTTTGTCTGTTTGTGTAATAGAGAGAGAGTACGAAAGAAGAATCGGGATTGGATGTGCGAGACAAATACTAGAAACTGTAAATAACTATGTTTCTCGTTCATTATTACAGTGGAAAAGAAGAGATTAGGTTAGATGACAAGGGACACGCGGTCTAGAAATTATAGCATATCATAATTTTTCCTAAAAATTACACTTTTAGCCCCTCTTGGTTTGTAATGTTTCCAAAGTTGTCTCCTAATTTCGATTCTTTTCAGTATTAGACTTACTAACTTGCGTACCTAATTCGTATCTCTGTTTAATTGAATAACAAAATGATCATCTGCCGTGTATATACAGCATGTATATGAAATTGATTTTCATAATTTCATATTAGAAATATGTCAAATTTAGATGGCCAAAGTGTAGTTTCCTTATTTTGTTGTGTGGATCACATGTGATTCCCATGTGGAGAAAGCAATTATGCTATTTTCACAATTGTTAATTTTATAATTGAGTTTTATTATCACTGTCTATATATTTTTCCCAATTATGCGATTTTTTAAAATATTTTTTTAATTTAATTTTTATAAATTTAATATTTGAGTATTATTATCACTATCTATATATTATTTCTATAATTTTCGTAAATTTAATCTTCATAATTTTCATTTATTATATTTTCATTGTCATATTATTCTATGATTTAATTTTCATAAATTTAATATTTTAGTATTATTATTATTAAATTTATTTATGTTCCCTTCCCAGATTATTGTGTCTGTTCCCTTATTTTTTTTATTGATGTTCCCTTAAACTAAACCTAATCAGTTGTAGAATGTTGTATAAATACATGAGATTATATATATAAAATCTTTTAGGTTCAAATTTTTTTACAACACCCGTGCCTTCAGGCACGAGTTGTTATTGATATTTTAATAAAACATGAGTATAATGTTGTATTAACAGAGGAGATTATATCAATTTTTTATACAATTTTTAGATTTCATATCTCATTTTTAATCTGACTCTGACGTGTTGTTGAAGGTTTTTTGCCCGTGCTAAAGAAGCGTTTGGTGCTTAAAGATTGTTTAGACATTCTTGAACAAAAAAGCAACTTTAGTTATTGCATGATATATTTAAAAATACTGCACTCAGACACCTATACTTGTGAAATGTTTTTTTTTTTTAATTTCAGTTTCTTTCCCTCTTAGTTGCTCAATTGTTCTTGACTTTTTTTTGTTTTGTAAAAGACTAAAACCTTTTTTTATACTGTTTATTTGAAAATAGGGAATGAAGAGTGGAAGAATGACAGCCAAATTGTGGCAAAGGATGTAAGAATGAAAGCGAAACTTATTACAGTGGGTAAGCATTCAACAATATTCACTAATGTCTACATTGATATTTACATAGCTCTTCAACTCACTTATGGTGTTTCAATTTGGTTATTTTTTCTCTCATCCAGATAAAATTTATGGTTTACAGTGGGTAAGCATTGACCTATCCGGGCTCATCTGACAAAAACTGTTAGTTCAATTGCAATCACTATACTATTGGGTAATGTTTAGCTTAAATTGTTCATGGGAGGTAATGTATGTGTGTGCATTTACGATCATCGTTGCATAATTTTAAGTCCATGAAAAAATCATTTATATTTTTTTAGTTGTTATATAGTGTTTCTGTTCCAAACAATTTTAGGAGCACTTCAAATTCCCAAACTCAAGTGGCCAAACGGTAGCCAAGAAGAATTTCGAAAAAAAAAAAAATCTCAACTTTCTGTTTTTGTTGTGTTTGTTCCCAGATTTGTGTTCCACATGAGTTATGCGTGTTCCCATATTTTTGTTGTGTTCCCATATTTCTCTATCAAGGGGTGATACCAATGCACATTAGTATTAAAAAAAGGAATGTGAATTTCTTTTTCATGGAACTATGTTTTGATTTTTGAATTATTAATTATTTCGTTGCATATATGGAATATGGAGTATTGAAGTAATGAGAATTGGATATGCAATACACATTTTTTGCTTTGATTTTGTTCGGTTTACCTCATTCTTAATTGTGGTAATATTTTAATAGCCGAATATCTGTGTTATTGATTGTGTTGTATTTGTAATATATATTGTTTGTTGGTAATGTTATTTAAATGTTAATTATTGTTGTTTTTAGTAAAATTAGGTATAGAACTGAGATTACATCAAATTTTTTATTTTTTTTTTTTTCCGCCCGTGCCTTCAGACACACGTATATATATATATAAATGAGAGAGACATGTACACGACTAAAAGTAACCTGTTCTTCACCAGTATATGTTAAACTTTCCTCCATGCGGATACAGGTAGCATCGAAAGCACTTTGGCAGGATGCTGGTATTTCTGTTGGCTCATGAAATCCCAGAAATCTAATCCAAGAAGAAATAAAATATTCAACTTAAACTGTAGTACAAAGTTGAAAGGAAATATGAACAAAATGACAAAATTTACAAGCGTAGCATTCAATGTGTTGCACATTAAGATCCTAACTTACACAATTGTTTTGGCTGTCCTGGCTGCAATTCCTTGATCTTTCAAAATCCCAAGTGTGACAATCCCATCTGCTATGCCCTTTTCCCCAATCATGGATTCACCTAACTTCTCACTTTTAATTTTCAGAAGTTCAAGCAGGAAATTTCTGTATGTGGGTCTTTCTCCATTCTTAAAAATAGGATGCACTTCAGTACTGAAGAAACCAATTCTCGCCAGGGTCCCCATTATTTCGGCAAAACCTTCAGATATGAAACATAAGCTCCATAAGTCTTACAGCACTTCATCATTCAAAATTCAAGTTAACAAAGAGCACAGACGATGTCAGCAACAAGGATTTTTTACCCTAAAACCTCCATGTTTTTACTTTTTTCTGTTCGTTCTTTATGTTTTGCCCAAGCACCAAACTGAACCCCAAATCTGATTCGCGATATGTCATTTTAACATAAATCATCTTGAACTTATGGTTCCCTTACTTCGCAATCATCCTTTTAATTTACAATCATATGTCCTTTTAACTTATAATCATCTTTGAACTAATGGTTCACAACGAGATAATATAAAGCGCATACACATCTAATACCTTCATATCGGAGAGTCCCACGAAAGATGGTTAGTGCTTCATGTTCTATTCCATAGAGGTCTCCATATACTAAAGAGTTGCGATTAGGAAGACACTCCAATGGAAAAGCCGGTAGACCGGATATGCGAAGCCTTGCAGCCGAATCGTAAAGATTGTCCCCTGCATGTTTGCACCAATGGCAGAACTATATAAGGAAATAAAGCTATGACGTAATACTATATTTATAACAACTGTTTGGATATTTACTCTACATAAAGGAAGATCATGGGGGGTGGTTATTTTTAGCGTCTCACTATCATTAAATGATATAAATTGAAAAACCACGGCATAATTTGTTAACTTTAAAAAACAATAACTATCATGACAAGTACTTCTCCATAAATTATGTTCTCTCTTTTTTCCCTCTCATTTGATTTGTCATCAAATGTTAATTGTTTATCAAAAGAAAAGGTTAATATAACATTTTTAGTAAAAAAAACAGTTATATAATACACACAATTGTGAGTGTGATGAATAATTTAAGAAATAATATGATGCATCCATATTTTTGCTGTATGAACCCTTCAACCAATTCTTTTGGGGGTGATAGGAAATACAACCCGTGTTATAACACGAGGGTGATAACCCTAATCGTAGACATTAAACATTCCAAACAATATAAGAGAAATGGAAGAAAATTCTAAAATACATTATAAAACAGAGATCCGACAGGATAGGTGTTTAAATAAGATAGTGCAGATATCCAATTTAACTCTTGCATAACCTCACTTAAATAATGTTGGTAATTACAATTCACTCATTACTCCCTTGTTTCTAGAAATCATCATCAACTCACCATCTACATGCACAGTTTCTCCATGATATCTGTAGGTGGCTGAATTTCTTCCAGCTCGTATGGCTCCAGCTGGATTCCAACTGAAATAAATTTTCAGTAACATTAGTTATTAGAATACTCTAAATTATAAAAAAATCAATAAGGTCATTTAATACAGCTTTATGTCCTAATACAATTATACAAACGCCTTGAAGATTGATTCAATGGAAAAAAAACATTGAGAACCAAAAGATATGTTAGTAGCATTAAGGATAAGCTATTAGGTTGGATGCTCTCTTTCTGAAGATGGAGATGGTGGAGGATTGACGAGGCTTTGGGATGGGAAGGGGTGGAGTTTGGGAAGTTATTGGAGGTGGTGACTGTTTAACCCCACATCACCTTTGTATGTCTTCTCAAACTAGTCTACATATATGAAAGGAGCTAATCCCCCAATGTTTGTTTTGATTCCACGTGCAACCCCTGCTTGCATGTGACTTCTCTCTTCCGTCTTCTCATGTATGTCAATTGCAGCATATACAAGTCGGGTTGCACATGAGAGTGGGTATTGAATCCCATAGCAAATTTGTGAGAATTTTGAAACTAGTCTATATACGAAAAGAGTTACTCCATTTATCACCATATGGTTTTAGGTTGGAAACTCCTAACATGGTGTCAAAGTTGAGTTTGTGAAGTCTCGTTTGTTTGTTCGTAAGTTGTTTGGTGTCTCTTTACTGTCTTCTTATGTCTTTTAATCCCACCACAAGCAAGCAGGGGTTGAACACGAGTGTTTGTGTTGAATCCCACATTGAATTTGTAAGACTTCTCAAACTACTCAATATATGAAAGGAGCTAATCCACATATTACCATATGTTTTAAGGTTGGAACCTCCTAACATGGTATCAAAATTGTGTTTGGGATGCCTCATTTGTTTGTGCCCGAGGTGTTTGGCTTTTCTCTTCTGTCTTTTGATGTCTGTTAATCTGTCCTTTGATGTTTGTTAATGCAACCACGTGCAAGCCGGGGTTGCCCGTAATGGTGGGTCATGAATCCCGCATCACCTTTGTGATGGTTCTCAAACTAGTCTATATATGAAATAAGTTACTCCACCTACTACCAAATGGTTTTAGGTTGGAACCTCCTAACCGCAACAAGATTTTTAGTTGGGATTGGTCTAGGGAATCACAGTGGTTTAGGGCTAGGGTAGGGCGTTGGATTGCAGATGGTGGAGGCAAAGGTGAGGGTTTGTTGGGATTGTTGGAGGCAACGAAGATCAATCTTGGTGATTGGTGGCGTTGAAGATAGAGGCAATGGTGGGAGAGTGTGATGGGAATGTGGAGGCAATGGTTGTCAGTGGTGAAAGTGGAGGAAATTGAGTCGATATGGGCGCTTTGTTATACATAGACAATAGAAATGGAAAAAAAAAATATATGTTTTTTATTTTTGAATAATGACAGTTGTATTAGATATTTTATAAGGGGAAAATGGGTGTAACACTTTTTTCACTTTTTAACTTCTTTTGTTCTTTTAAACTAGACATAAGTGAGGGAATTTCATGATTTAATTTTTCTGTAAGGGGACCCCATGATATTTGTTAAATGTGAAGGGGTCGCATAGTTTGTCTCATTGACAGGGGTATGCAAAGCCCCCTCATAATGCATGTGAAAGATTATGCTTCCACACTAGTATCAATGTCAAATATCTTTAAGTTTTACAAGTTAAAAGTGTTCAACCAACCTTCACCCCATCCCCATCACCCCCCCCCAACCCCCCCAAAACAACCACCAAAATAAATGGGCTAATTATCCCTAAACATAAGTTTCATAGAGATCAAATATACCTGAATTTGTATGCTAATGGGTTATTTGCAGCTGCTGGGGAGGGGAGACCTCCACAGTAAGAAGTGAAAGACCTAATCCTCCCGTTCCTAACATGTGCTTGGTTGATCATCTTCATTGCCATCATATGATCTGAAGCGTAGAATGCACTAGGAATCAATTAAGGTAACTTGATCTGAAAATAGAACTCAGCTCATCTATTTGTCAATTTTTTATATGAGAAAAAATCAATCAATTTCTTTCTTTTCTTTTATTTTTGATCTAAAAACAATTAATAAAGGGACAGGCCCTAGTTCTGTTTTAACTTATTGTCTCAACATTCAAACAAATAGTAGAAAAGATGCATTAAATAAAGTTAACAGTAAACTACACTAAGGAGCATTTCACTTTAATTGCATGGTGTCATTACCCTCGCCACAACAGTATATAAATAGACATATATGTTGGGAAACCACAAGATTGAAGTGGAATAGATGGACCAAACGAGCACTCAAGAACTGTTGCGAGATCATGCATTGAACTAAAGTGCACTCTTATAATTCTTGGAAAATTTCATGCTTTAGAGAACTTGCAAAAATGTGATTATGTAACATGCTTGAATTGTGATTGTTGGGATGAATATAAGGCAATTAGCACTAGAAAATAGCACATCCATGAGATAGCTGAGAAAACCAATTGTATTGTATGATTGGATGTGTTAGAAAAACCATTACTGGCAATGCTAACAACGTTACTATAAATAATAGAGGAATATCAAAAGGGACATGTTTTGAGGCAGTACACATGAACAAGCTGGCATATGATAGCAGTAGACATGAACAAGCTGGTGTATGATACCACACTCTACAGGCAAAGAAATAATACCAGATAACTCTTGTAAGTTGGTGGAAAGGGTTTTCTTCAAAGGTAACTGCCTGAACATTGCCTTTAAAAAAGTCATTAAAAAAAATTTCAAGAAAAAACTTTACCTATGCCAGGGTCCAAGCCCATCTCACCAAGAATTGTAATTCCAGCACTTTTTGCTGCTTCATCCAACTTCAACATGGAATCATCAACATAGCTTGCCGTGACAAGATGCTTTTTAAGCTGCATCAAAACACATTTGTTGCATGTCTTTTCCACAAAGAATTAAGACACAAAGAATCTCAAAAAATGACTTCCCTCTCCCTCTCCAAGAAGCATGAACACAGATATGGGAAGCACATTACGTCAAGACACAAGTACGGCGAGACACAATTCCCAGAAAAGCAAGATGCAAAATAAGGTTAGGATGCGACAAATGATATTATATCTTTTATATATTTTTAGTCATAATTAAATTGATTAATGTTCACTCAAAATAAAATTATGTACAGATTTAATTAATAAATAAAAGAGCACCAACAACACCAAGTGATGCCATGATATAATACACAATAATTCAATAATTTTCTATTTCATATAAGAGGCAAGGGACTATTTTTTTTTTTTTTTTCAAGAATATGAAATTAGGGCTCATCTCATCTTTATATATATTCACCCATTCAACCCTCTTAATTAGTTATTAAAAGTACCACCGGGGTGTCCCACACGTGTCCTCGTGTGTCAACGAAGCATCCAAGCAATAAATTTATTATAAAGTACTAAGACAAGGATTTATGCGTGTCAGATATATATCCAGGAGTGTCCATGGTGTATCCGTGTCAGATACGGATAAGTTGGCCTACTAGAAGTGGGTGCTTCTTACCTCCCTCTCCCTCTCCACCCCTCCCACATTTTCTTTCTTTCTTTGTGGTCTAATGAATACTAGTTCAGAAGTATTATTGTACAGCACTTTCTACAAATTTCTCTTTTAATGTCTCAATTGATATGTTCTCCTCATTGTAGTGTCTTACGAAGCAGTATTATTACAGGAAGAAATGACTCTTCAATTATCACTACTTCTCTGAGTCAAACAAATAAAAATAAGATCCAGCCAGGCTCTTTAGGACATACATGGGACTCTTCCAAAATGAGATAATAAAGAGTAATTTAACTATTTTTGGAGGCACCAGGACACATTGGGATTCGTTGGAGATGCTTAGAGACACGCTTAGGATTTTAAAGAAATTATGGAAAACCCTAGAGCGTTTGCCTATTTATCATTTATTTGGTTAATGAATGATAAAAAGCATAATATACTTAATGGCTTCCTCACCAATCTTCATTTTTTTTAATCATACAGTTTTGGTCAATGCAAATATCAGTAATTTTTTCTTAAAGTCTGTTATGAATGTTATTCTTCTTATTTTCCTTGCATCTACTTGTGTTATATTCATAGCCTTCTAATGCTTATGTTATTCTCCAACACTGCGTAACTTGGCTAACATATCTGAGGCCGAGTTAGCTTCCCTGAAGCAATGCGAGATAGAAACTTGAACCCTTGCAGCCAGATCCTTGATCATCCGAATCAGAGACATTAAATGCCAAGGGACTTTAGCGCTACCAGCAACCATATCTACTAACAGGGCATTGTCAATTTAGCCTGGATTTCCTCCAGAGCTTCTGTCTAAATTAATCATGAGTCTTATCTTGAGGAGGATTCTAACAAACCAGCTGAAACTTAGATTTTGGTTTTCTCACCAAAGGAGCAATCTTGGCCAATGTCTGGTGAATGTTCACCATAACCTTTTGGGCATCACATTGGATCCCTTCAAACCGAATTTTGTTACGCATTTTCCAGATTTCCTAGCAAAGCACAACAGGAATGAGGGTGTCATAAAAGTTGTTAAGCGGGGACGAACTCTAACATTGCCACCAGCCAACTAATCATCCAAACACGTCGCCATTCCAAGAAGACACTCCAAAAGCAGTCCACACAATTTTAGCAAGATCCCCTTGCGAAAATAGGTGATGCAAAGATTCAAACCAAATCTTGATACATCATTTAGAATTATTCATTTCATAGATACATACAACAGTTACATCCATATCTATGGCACCCGAATCCATGAACTCATATTAGTGCTTTGTAGCCCATTGGAATCAGACATATTACTTCTTCCAAAGTTCTTGAAAATGGATGCCACATATCCAGTACTAGAAATATAGATGCTTCCAATAGGAAAGTCTTTCCTTTAGAAATGTTGCTCATCTTTTGAGAAAATGAATCATATCAGTCCATTTTAAACAGTATTCAGAAACAATATGATCAAAAGCCCCGCATGGTGCAGCAATACAAATCGACAATTCATTCATTAGCAAACATTTTAAGGAGTATTTAGAAACAATATGATCAAAAGCCTCGCATGGCGACAATTCATTAGCAAACTCATTATAGCACTAAAACACTGAGATCCAGAACAATTCCAAAACCAGTAATCTGTTTAGTACACATAAAGTAAAGGATAGCACCCTGTATAACTGATATCGCGTTCTCAACTCTAACCATTATGGAATATTTCCGAAGCCAAAGATTGTGTTCACTGGTCTATGAAGTGCAAGGGGAAGTTCTCATCCTACCAATTCAATTTTTCCAGAAGGAACTAATAGGCGACAACTCAAGCAGATATCCTGGCTTTATTACAATGTTTCCAAAAGAAATGGAAGTATATTGGCCATACTAAAATTGGGTTCACCATAAGGCAACAGCAGAAGTGACACCTAGCTTCTATATCTGTGGCTTAGCAGAGGGAATAGTTCAATGGGTTTTTAATGTTAATGCATATTAAATTTCCCTTTGTTTTATAGTTATTTGGAGAGTCAACTCAATTGATATGCCTGGACAGATGACAAAAAGCATCTCCATGATCAATGATCAAGTGTAGAGACAATGCTCATCTGGTTTTCGGTGCCCATTTCTATCATGAAGCTTCTCTCCAACTAATTGCTTGTCACTTGATCAAATAATGATTTTCATATATTGTGCATCCAATCATATTTATATTTCTCTCTCTACAAAGCAGGAAATTGAATGGAAAGAAATGAGAATGATGAAATGGATGCCCAATGACCACGAAACATGGTACTGTCCTAAAATTCTAGGATAATTATTCACAATGACCCAAAAAACAAAAAAATGGTAACTGATGTCAAAACAAAAGATTTGATGGCTTATTGAAGTTCTACAAGAATACTGTCCATCGCCTCAGGATGCTTATGCAATTAAAGGTATACCAATAGTTAAAAGAGATAGACTAAGTTCACAATACCTCGATACATGCATTTGCTATTCTCAAGTGACAGCTAGGGGGCAGTAAACTGATGACAATGTCAACCTGTGTAACAACAAAGCACATTAGCACATTAATAAAGACAGACCACGGTAGAAGCTGCCTAACCACAAGCACCTTTTCGCAAAAGAAGGGAAGAGGTGAAATTCAAATTACAATAACAGATAATCCAATATCGATCAGTAAAACTTTATTTCCTTCAGTTTTTCTTTTTTAGCAGCCAAATGAACGTCCAGATCACCTAGGCCCTTTTGAGTTTCATAGGTCACGCTTAATAACAACGCTACACCATCCTAGTCCTATCTTAAAATTAGTATATATTAAGAGATTTTAACACGAAACAATTGCCAAACTGGACAAAACAATTTCGCACTGGATGGACAATTTTGAAATTGGATATTCCTGAATAAGACTCTACCTGTGAGACGTATTTAAAGAGACTTCCCTGATCCATTACATCCAGCTGAACTGCGGCCGCATTTTGGATACCTTCCACAGTCTGCAACCAATATTCTGTTATACAAACCCCTTCGAAATGCAGAAAATATGTAGATTTTACATTAGTAATTAGCATGTATTCCGAAAATAACTAAAACAAAAAAAAAAAATAAAGGAACGAAGTGCATGTCTGCGTATAACTGTACTATAGGGAGACAAAGTTATTCATTACGTTACATTATTCTCTGTTGAGTATTATTTGATGTAGAAAGTTCATCTTCAGAAGCATGGCCTCCAAAAAAATACCTACCATGCCAACAAGACGAACTCTCAGAATCATCATTCCTCTAAGAATGATGAGTCCTGGAAAGGCACCCATCTCAACAAGGCCATATTGTGGAAATAAACCACAAGTTCCCTAAGTCAGTCTTGCTGCAGTTGGTGAAGCCTTCAGGTTATAATGGTCTATTTTTGGAGTCCCTGGGGGAATTGTTTTGACAGGAAAGGGTGGAGGGCTCAGCATGCTATTATTCCATTTTCAAAACTGTGTTAACCTATTTAACAAGAGAAAATGTTGCAGAATTGCAGATCCCATAGAAGACAGACTTGCCCGTCTTCGAAAAGAGCACCATGAAACCAGCTAGCTTATAACTGAGGCATGAGAACCCAGCTAGCTTTTAACTGAGGCATACGAATTTTTTCTTGTCTTCCATACAGGCCCTAGTATACAAGAATACTTGCCATTCATAAAAACAAAAGGATTCTTTCAACCATTATCTAAATTTCACTCCTTACAGAAAGCGTACGTAATCATAGAGTCGGTGATTTAACAGCTCATGTGCCCCAATAAAGTTACAGCTTAAGCTTGCAGCACACTGAAGACACGTTGCTTTCTGTATTTCCTCAAGTCATTACCTTTATTCTGAGTATGCAATCAATGGAAAACATAAGCTCCCATAAACCTAGACTTCCAGTCTAAACCTTCACGACAATAATAATTTATGATTTTTTCTTTTTTTAAAAGAGTGGAATCTCAATATATCATAGTTGAACAATTGTTGGTTTGGAAACATAGATTCTGTCTATTTTAAATGATTTTATAGAATACCAACCAATAGATTCCACAAATAATTTGAACTCTCTTTAGTGCATATTAAGAAGAAGACAATTTCATAATTTTAAGCATAAAGTATGAAGCATAACTGCATGAGTCATAAAATATCAGACTATACAGTCCGTTGTTTCCGGTCCTCAAAATATGAAGACAACATGCATTATAGATTAGGTAGAAAGGATGGGATATACTTGAGTATACCTCTTCTGCATCCTTCAGGTAAAGAGATGCAACAATAACATGTACACAATTCTGCTCTTCAAAAGCAGTTTCTACACAAGATTTTAACCATTGTGAAGATGAAATGCTTCCAACTGATGCCAAGAGCTCTGCAGCCGGTCGACAGACCCTACCTGCACCTAAAATCAGGACCATGTTTTTCTTCTTTGTGTCATATCCCTTCTCCACTTCACTTTCATGTACCTTACGGACCTTCAGTGATATCATATTTGTTTTTTTATCAACAAATCCATGATCTTCATCAGGATTAGCAATTAAAGTTAAAGAATCAATGATTTTATCCAGGACTTCACTATCATCTGCACCAACCTGTCAATACAGTACACTGACCAATAGTCAAACACCAACAAAACAACATCAGGTTTTTCACTAGTAGACATTAAAATACATTGTCCCAACATTTAGCGGAAGAAATATAGTACGTCTCAAAAGTTTCATTTAACTGTGAAGCAGTGGTAGATATTGTATACAGGAGACATTTCACATGTAACATTACAATGTAGTAGA
Organism: Eucommia ulmoides; assembly: GCA_016647705.1. Lineage (NCBI taxonomy): Eukaryota > Viridiplantae > Streptophyta > Magnoliopsida > Garryales > Eucommiaceae > Eucommia > Eucommia ulmoides. The sequence continues at coordinate 45,525,320 of CM028330.1, forward strand.
CAATAGTTTATTATGGAAAAAGCCTCTTCATATATCGAGTAAAACTGCTCATATCTAACCCTTTGAGACTCTGCACTCCATGAGTCTTGCACATTGGGTTGCCCTTCTAGTAGATAATAGTCTATGAGTCACTGTAATCGTCAAACTTCAGTGTAGGATCTACAATGTTGCAACTGTGGTCCTGAATCATAATAAATTCTACGTATTGTATTATGACCACTACGGTTGTAGGCAATGGCAATATGATAGGGATCATGAATGCTAGGAAGTGGAATTTCCCACCAACTCAAGGCATAGGTGCATGTAGACCTAACTTCGGAGATTATTTGAAAATTAGTGTTTGATTTAATTGAGATTCTGTTGTACTTATTGGTATTATATTTTTTTCATTGCTTATCTAGGATTTTACGTGGTTTCCTAAGAAAAACCATTAGGGTTATTGAACAATACAATTGAATCAATTATAAACTGATTGCTATTGTATGAATTGGTTGGGCTATTTATCTTTTATCTTTTTCTTCAATTATCTCCCTGTCCTACACCAATATCAATGATAGCTTACATGTTGTTGGATGTTTCCTGGTGTCTGATGAGATAACTCGCATACTGGTATCCTTGATGCATGTGTGTGTGGATGTGTTCTTTCTTCCTGTGTGAATAGAGATGGCAGTTTACACCAACCCGGCAGGTTGACCCCCGAATAGACTGGGTGGGTTATTTTATGTTTTTTCACTTTAGTCAATTGTCCACAATTTTGGTTTAATAGGCCCATATCACTGAAAAGTTTAACGTGGGCGTGTATGCATCCACCTAAGGCCTGCCTTTGCCCGCATATTCGATCCAAAATATATCATATATGCCCTTATTGCAACCCTACTTGTGTGCATACCTCTATGCTGGAACAAGCTGCATGTATCTATTACTATGTATTAAGGGAGAGGGCCTTTAAAGTCGGGGACTCTCCTCTCCCTTATAATTGCATTGCACGTCCAATGCATGTGCCTCAATCACTAGCATGTTGGGCCAATTGACTTTTACTACCTTATACTTTGGTCTTGTTTCATTTTAACCCCTCTACGTTAAAAACCTACATCGTCCCCTTCTAGTCTTAACTGAAGGGAGAAAAATCATTTTACTCAAAAAAATATACATATAAAATGACTTAGTTTTATTATTTTTTAATTTAAAATTGAAATATTTAAAGTAAATAAATAAGAAAAACTAACATTTTATTTCTCTAGCTCTCTTTCTTTCTCCACTTTTATTTTTTTTTAATAAAGACAAAAATAAATTAAAAATTAAAATAAAGGGTTTTTTTTTTTTGTCCATTTCAAGTAAAAAATAGATTGAGGATTTAATTTCACCAATTCTCTAACATATACAATTACGTGAAATAAATAAAAAATTAGTTTTCCAAATTATTATAAGTAAAAGAGGGTAAAGTGTAGGTTTTTAAAGTAGAGGGGACAAAATGAAATAAATCAAAGTGCAGGAGGTAAAGGCAATTAATCCTAGTATCATTATTACTTTGCTGTTCAAAAATCAATGACAGGCTAGAAGATCAATTACCTCAAGTTCAGAGTAAGACATTGCATCTGCGCTCTGACCCACATGACACTTAACCAAGTGAAAGGAGCCACCTGCAGCCTCGATTATATCCAAGGCCTCGTTTATCAAAAATTGATCAAACAAATGACCACTAAGAGATACCTGAGTGTTGAAAATAATAACAAAAGCAATGATATAAAAGAATCATTAGATATATTTAAGAAGCATAAAAATTAGCTAAAGATCAATGATGGTTAAATTCAGCCCCGGTGTCATCTACAGATGTATGTGGTATTAAAAATGGGGTATAGAAGATTAGAAGTCTGAAGTTTGAGAAAATACCAATATATTGTATTTATTCTTGCTGGAGAGAGAATTTGCATAAAGTTCTGACGCCGCTCTGCAAATTAACAAATTCACTTCAGAGAAGCTGATTGAATAGAGCGATTGAATTACATTTTTATTAATAGATATACTGCATCAAAAAAATGCCAAGGAAATAGACACGAATACGGCAGGAACAGGAGTTACCAGGGATAGAACTCCCAAAACTCAACAAGAGGAATGAAGCCCGAATTCCCCCTCATCCAAAAGAAAAAGATACACAAATATCACTTCTTTCACCTATAAATAGACAAGCTGACAACCTCAAAATTTCACTTTTTCCTGTATAGGCACCAAAAACAGCGAAAGGAACCAATCACTTCAGGAACCATTGGAAAATACAAATCCAACCTCGGCACCTTTCCCTCCACTACCACATGGCTTGTGACAGACCCACCCAACTCATCCACACATGTCCAGGCCACTACTACCACCTCTGCAAGTCCATCTTTCCTACCCTACCATGCCCATCTGAACCGTTTTTGTTTCTGCAACCACTTACCCCAACATAATCACCACCAAATGAGTTTTGATGGTTTTGAATGGAGTCTAGTATTCATTGAGTTGTGGTAGTTTGGATGCTATCAGGGTGTTGAATTGTGGGGTTGGAGGATGGTGGTTCAGTGTGGGCGGAGAGAAAAACGAGGCCAAACTTAGAATAAGGGGCAATTTGCAACAATATCAAAAGTTTAGGGACTTGGGGGGCCATTGGTCTAGTGGTAAATGTTCAACGCAATAAACTTGAGGTTGTGAGGTTTCAACAGAGTAGACACTTCGTTCAAAGGGTAGGTGCATTTCCAATCTACCCCTCTCAGGCCATCACTTAGTGGATACAATATTGGGTGGTATTTTTATCTTAAGTTTTAAGGACTTCGGTGAGTTTTAACTTTAGAGACTGATTCAATATCTGGTCTAAACTTTGAGGACTAATGGTGTATTTTATCATAATTTTACAATGTGTTGATCTTGTATTAGAAATTTAGAACCTACAACCTCATGCTTTCAACCCAGAAATACCTTTTTTGAGTTAATATTAATGATTTCTTTTTTCAGATACGCTAAATCAAATTACTAGAAAAATCAGACCGACATGTCAAATGAAGTAGAAAAACATAAATCTCAACCCAGCAAAATTGAACAAAGAAAAAAAAGAAACAAGAAAATATATTCAACGATAGAAAGACTTACTCTCTGTCAGTGTTCCTCATTCGAGGAATATATTCGTATAAAGAAGTAAGTGCTCCACCATAGGATATACAAGCCCTCCTTAAGTGCGATGGTAAATCTCCAATATCTTTTGTAGAGACCATGCTTCCAAGAAATTCGGATAGAATATCTCCAAATTGCGCAGAGGCCTTTCCCATTGTTGGACACATTAAAATAAATTGGGTTAGACATGTATTCTTAAGCATTAAAATGTCTACTGCACATATAGAAACACAAAAACACAAAGCTATTGAATATATAGAGTGCAAGGACGAGTCTAGAAACCTCTTTGGCAAACTCGGTAGGAAGAATGTCTACAGCTGAAAATATAACACCATTACCCCCCATGTCATGGTGGCATGACTCATCGAAAGGATCAAATCTGCAAGACACAATTTCAATCATATTAAGATAAATAAAGGAAACCCAAAACATGCAATTGAATCCAAACATAATATAACATATGTTAGAGCAATTCCAACAATATTGGCCATATGAGTAAAAGGAAAATTAAGAAAATGGCACATGAATGGTCTTTTGCCCCTTGTAAAAAGTTCATTAGTGCTCGAACAATACAAGCCAAATGGCACATGAGCAAAAGGTGTGTCAAAATTGGTTGTGTCTGGGACTGTGCCAAATTTGCTTGAGGTTTGGTTCATCTCAGAACTCTCTTTTTTTGGTGGTGCTGGTGGGGGAGGGGGGGTAAAGATATCCCTATTGGGGAGGGGATAAAAATGTACAAAATTTGTAGATATCGAATTTGCCTCACATGATGGCCAATCCGTTGGACTTGCTCTATCAAATAGAAATATGAGACAACTTTTCATTGCAAAACAGTTCATCCATGATAATGGAACTTAGAAGATTCGAAGTATTACACTTTTTTAGTATATTGATTATTGAACGAGAAAGTCAATTAAAACATTTAACCTCATAATCAGTTTCAAGGCTTCTACCTAGTTAACCTTGCCTTCATTTGTTGACTCCGGATATTTTTTATTTCTTAAAAAATTGTTTCTAAAGGGCCAGACTCGCATGAGTAAGCACATGGAGTTTCTAAGTTCCAACTTCCAAATATACACCACTTTTTGCTAGATAAATATTTAATGAAAAAAATAAGACTCTAATTATCAAATTACCATTAAGAGCAATCGTTTAATTTTAGTAATATACACCACCATTCTTCTTCTTCCCCACAAACAGACCCCTTCTTCGCCCTCCCCATCTAACAACAGATCCCCTCTTCAAGTAGACCCCAATCTGTAGGACTTTCTCTAACAAATAGAAATGTGAGACAACTTGCCGTTATAAGAAGATTCCTAGCATTACTTTTTTGTATTACATTGAAAGAGAGGCAATTAAATCATTTGACCCAATAATCAGTTTCAAGGTTTTCTACCTAGTTGACCTTGCGTTGGTTGGTAGAGTCCTGATATTTTCATTGCTTAAAAATTGCTTCAAAAGAGACAGGTTTGTATAAGTAATGCAAAAGGATAGCATGTGGAGCTTCTAAGTTCCAAATACACACCCCTTTTTGCTAGATAAATATTTATTTTAAAAAATAAAACTCTAATTATCAAATACCATTAAGGGCACTCATTTAATTTTACTAATATACACCCCTCTTCTTCTTATTGTTCCCCACAAAAAGAACCCTTCTCTGCCTTCCCCATCTTATTGCATATCCTCTCTACAAGCAGACCCCTTTCCCCAAACTGCTCCACTACCTATCTTCTCCCCGAATCCAATAGCCTCGGCCTGGTAGGGCCTAGCATTTTTGTTCCTACATGCACACATTAACAGAGAGAGCAGATAAGAGTGAATATATATAAAGAGAGGGCGCAGTTTTGAGGAAGAGGAAGTGTTGGAGGGGTGGGAGTTGTAGGGGTAGGGGGCAGTCAGTTGGGGGAGGAGGACAACTGTAAAAAGAAAAGAAGAGGAAACACTAGTTGTTAGTGATGAAGCTGATGGGAGGACCATAGGGTGTCTCTTTTAGCAAAACTAAGGGGTTTATATTTAGTAAAAAAGGACATGCATTTAAAAGTCCCCGTAGCATGTCCCTTGTTCAACAGAGTAATGGCCACTCACAAACATAAAGAATTCATGCATTCACTACAGCAGAATAAACCAAGACAAAGTAGTTCTGCAATAAGATGTCAATATATGTGGCCATGAATAAAAACAAAATAGTATAGTACCTAAGGAAAGGCGAATCCACAGAGGTAGTTTGGTTAACAAACTCTATGGAGCCCCCTATATCACAAGTGATATCAGCAATTCCTACAAGTGGGCATCCTTTCCTCATCAGATCTTGCAGTTGCTTGATACTCAACAACCGAGGAAATCTTTTCTCCCAATACATACAATTAACTGGTTAAAGACAAAAACTAAATGTGAGAATTCTATGCAGTGTTAAAAATAAGAGGAAATATGTCCAGAAAACCTATAGCCATTTTATTTGAAAGAACAGAAAAGAAAAGGAAAAAAAAATTGTACAGCGAGCATAAACAATTTTAAGTTCTCAGCAGTGCTGTATCAAAGTAAATCTATGAATTGACTTTATTATACGTGCAGCCTATTCTGTTTAAATTCTTTCACAACAGTACTTGACCAGGGCTTATGCTCGAATTTCAATCATCATACAAGACAGCCTCACTTCCTTTGGCTGTTTCTGGGAAGCAGTGTCAAGAAAAAAAAGGATCTGATGTGGAATGTAAAAATAATTTACTTGAACTTACTACAACGTACGCAGTCAAAACATATCAGCTAAATCTAAAGCCTATCCCTTTGTTAGACCAGATCACATATGTTTTAAATTGCTGTACTGACAGACCTATAACTGAAGCATACGGCGCTATTTTTTCATGGAAAATCGGTCTGTAGTGATCTGGATGGGCATAGTAGTCAGCCTGAAACAAAAAGAAAATGCTTAGGATCAG